>JADBJO010021152.1:7500-30065 GCA_016801955.1 Conus betulinus | reverse complement strand
TCACGTGACAGTGACGAGTGTTTTGTACTTAATGGAGAGACGGGTGGTCGGGATCTGGGGTGATAGCTTAATAGGGGCGGAAAATCATCTAAATCCATATGGTGATGTTCAGCTGAGTGAGGGACAAGGGTGGGATGGTTATCAGAGGGAGGGATGATGATTATTACCACTTGTTGGTTTCCTGGGGGACGGGGTGTCCCCGTTGTGTAGCAGTGGGGGAGGGGGCTTATTACCACTTGTTGGTTTCCTGGGGGACGGGGTGTCCCCGTTGTGTAGCAGTGGGGGAGGTGGCTTATTACCACTTGTTGGTTTCCTGGGGGACGGGGTGTCCCCTGTTGTAGCATGGGGGAGGGGGTGGCTTATTACCACTTGTTGGTTTCCTGGGGGACGGGGTGTCCCGTTGTGTAGCAGTGGGGGAGGGGGCTTATTACCACTTGTTGGTTTCCTGGGGACGGGGTGTCCCTGTTGTGTAGCATTGGGGGAGGTGGCTTATTACCACTTGTTGGTTTCCTGGGGGACGGGGTGTCCCCGTTGTGTAGCAGTGGGGGAGGGGGCTTATTACCACTTATTGGTTTCCTGTTTGTGTAGCAGTGGGGGACCACTTGTTGGTTTCCCGTTGTCCCCGTGTGTAGCAGTGGGGGAGGGGGCTTATTACCACTTGTTGGTTTCCTGACACTGCCTTCAGCTGGCGGCCCTCTCCTTTTCCCGGGCGTCACGCTCGATGTGGTGAGCAAACAAGCCTTGTGCAATGCGGGCTGTTCCTTTCTTGGAGGGGTGAAAGCGGCACTGTATAATAAAGCCATTCTGGGTGCTCCGCTAGCGGTGGTAAAAACGTTCGAGTGGTCTGTATACTTGACCTTCATTTTTCACATGCTAATTGCAAGTTGCTGTTGCTAGCATGTATTAGAGCATTCAGTGGGTGGCGGCCCCTCCCAGGAATGATACCAGATGCTTGTATTGACGCCTTTGGGAAAATGTGTCTGCACTGAGAGAGAAACTGTGACCATCTCTCAGTGCTGATGCCGCCCTCTGCTGATGTTGATTGCTGTCTGCAGTCGTTGATGCCCACATGAAAGACAACATGTCGAGTTGTCTGTGTGGGCATTTGACAACTTAGCCACTCTGTGAGAGTTCGGAAAGTGTCAAAACCACTGACACTGACTTTTTGCTGTTGTTTGTAATGAGGAGGGAAGGAGCGGGAAAGGTCCACACCTTTGATGACAGAGTCTCCTAGCATAATGACAGTTGCCTGTTGGTTCAATGCTAATTTTCTGAGAATGGGATGGGTGGGGGACTCAAGCTCACCAGCTGTGCTAAGGTCAGCATATCATGGCTGACTGTAGCATTTTGTCTGGCAGGTTCTTGTGGGTGAAGGGGTGAAGGTGGAGAGACTGTAGTATTGGGAGGGGAGGGGAAGAATTTTGAGAGGTGACTGGTGGGACAGGGGTCTCAGGGAAGGCAGAAGAAGAGGATTTAGAAGGGTAGTGCTTGATGAGAGAGGAGAGGAGGGGCTTTTCAGACAACTGGCGTTTGTTTTTCTGCTTCTGCCGGGGGTTGCTGAGAACTGGATGATTTCTGATGGGGCGATTTGTTTCTGAGATGACTGATGATGTATTTGAGTTGTGAGGGAATCTATTTCTATTTTAAGTGTCTGTCTTGCTTCCTGAAGGGCTGCGCGTAGAGAAGAGACTTCAGCCTGTAGGGCTTGGGTTATAGCTAGAAATTCTTCCCTTGGGACACAGTCTTCATGGGAACAGCTATTGCCCAGATTCACTGTTGTCCTCAGTTGATGACTCATTGGAGTGGGAGTGGGAGATGAGCCCATTGTTGCTGGAACGATTGTCAGGGCTGGCGTTTTTGAGGGTCATTGGAGGTCATTGGAGGTAGGGGTGGCCCAGTTTTGGAGGTAGGGGTGGCACAGTTTTTGAGGGTCATTGGAGGTAGGGATGGCACAGTTTTGAGGGTCATTGGAGGTAGGGGTTGGCACAGTTTTGAGGGTCATTGGAGGTAGGGGTGGCACAGTTTTGAGGGTCATTGGAGGTAGGGATGGCACAGTTTTGAGGGTCATTGGAGGTAGGGGTGGCACAGTTTTGAAGGTCATTGGAGGTTGAGGTGGCACATTTTTGAGGGTCATTGGAGGTAGGGGTGGCACATTTTTGAGGGTCATTGGAGGAAGGGGTGGCACAGTTTTTTTTGAGGGTCATTGGAGGTAGGGTGGCACAGTGTTGAGGGATGTTTTGGGTGACACATGCACTATGCTCACCAACGGTAGATTCTGTAGGGAGGGACGGACGTCATTAGTGTCTTGGTGTTGTGTAGAGCTCACTGTAGAAAACCCAGCTTTCTTCTCCACTGTGGTGTGGTACTGGGGATGGGAAGAGGAGGGAGCAGCAGGCTGGGAGGGCAAGGTGGCTGGGAGATGAGCATGGGTAGATGCTTTTGAATTGGGAGTGAAGGGGGGTGATAGGGAGAGTTCAGGGTACATATCTGCGTCTCTCCGATGACACACGGCGATCTCCCCTACGTCAATGATCTCCCCTGGTGCCACGGTAGTGTGTACGGTGGGCGTGCCCGTGGTAATGACAATGCGACGCTTGTCATCATCCTCGGCTGGTCGGGCATCGCCACTGGTCAGAATGACCATTGCAGTGGAGTGGTCTGGCTGACGCAAGTCTCTGTCACTGACAGGAGTTCAGGGCGGACAGTGCTTGTGGCCATTGTGTGCACAATGGCCCGCAATGTTTTGAACTCATTGTCCACCCAGTCCTCACATGCCCTACCCTGAACAAGAATATTATTTGTTGTGTGTATAATATACATGTATCTTGAGCAGTTTTTTCAGACCAGCCTGTATCCCTAATGTAGACTGGTACAAATCTGATGGGATGGGACATGCTAGCTCCACAGTGGAACACTTGTCACTGTATGGTCTGTGATGAGGCCCATAGTCGGTCCATGTCGTGGTAACACCCTTAGGTGCATAATTGCCACATATATCTGTGGTAAAGTACATACCTCCAATGTGGCATATGTCTTTGCTGGGACAAAAATGTTTTTTGTATAGGGTCGATTTTGTGTTGAATTTTCTCAATTGAATGGTCCAGTGAAAACAAACTGTCTTGGGCCATGGAGCGTGTAGTTGGCCCCATGGCTGTAGGTCCTGGTGCCGCACTGCATGGAAAACAGTTAGAAGGCTTCAGCCATGCCAGAGCCAAAGCTAGTCTCTGTAAGTAGCCATAGCTGGCGTGTTAGGCGCCAGCCACGGCCCATGTGTTGAGCGCCGGGCACATGATGTTGGTGGATGTCTTGTGTACGACACAGAGAAAGAAGGTCGGCGGAAGAGTTAGAACACACAGATGTTGCCGTGCTGATTAGCCAGCTTTCCCAGCTGGACTCTCACACACACAGTCCTGCTCCTCCGCTACACAGAGACAGACAGACAGACAGACAGAGACAGACAGATGGACAGACAGACAGAGACAGAGACAAAGACAGATAGAGACAAAGACAGACAGAGACAGAGAGATGTTGCTATTTGTGTTCACAACAAATGTACCTTCACCACTGTGTCTATTGTCACTCTGAGCGAACTTATCTCTTCCCCAACCCCTAACCCCCTTCCTCCTGCCTTTCCCCCATCACTCCCTCCCTTCCCTCTTCACGTCTTTTGCAAAGTCCCTCCCAGTTTGCCCATTCCCTCCCCTCCACCCCCCTTCAATGTCCATAACCAGCACTCCTGTTTCTATCACCCATTTCAATGTCCTTGTACTCCTTCATTTACTAGCTGACGAATTACGATTCCTCAGTGTGTGCACATATAATGCATCTGTCTGTCTGTCTGTCTGTCTGTCTGAATTTTGGTCTGACTGACTGTCGCTCTAACTGTCTGTTGAACTGTCTTTTTTTCTGTCTGTCTTTCCACCAGTCGATCAGTTGGATCGTCAGCCAGTCAGTCTTTTTGGATGTACTCATGTGTGTGTGTGTGTGTGTGTGTGTAAGAGAGTGAGAGAGAGGACACTGACAACGCGACGACACTCACAGTTTGTGGGCGGGGTTATGACGTCACAATTAGCAACCGTCAATAGTCAAGCGGTGGGTTGTGAGGACGCGGCATTTGGGATCTGGTCGTCGTCACTGTCAGACACACACCGTGGTTCGTCTTCTTTGCCCGTTCCCCACACTTTGAGATCACAGGTAAGGGCAAATATCTGTGTTTTTTCTGATTCTTAAGTTTTCGTCAGGAGTTGTTGATTACAATTTATCATTCGTTGCTCCATCCAGGCTTGTGGGTCACAGCTGATATCTGTTGTTATCATGTCCCAAATAGACAGACTAGGGCTATGTGGCCAGGTTGTGTGTGTTAGATAAAGAAACGGATACCTTCATCGTCACTTTGTGCAACATCAAACACATGTAAATGTAAAGCACTTAGTGAGCTGTTAAAGAAACAGGGCATGTTTGTGTCTATAAAGCTCTGTGTATCACTTCAAAAGTCATTTATGTGTGGCCAAAGCCTATGTACTGATTAATTAGATAGGCAGCTGTCAATTTCACATGTTAGCAGTTGATAAATTGGACACAATCTGGACCCTAGATGAAATGGAACATTCATGACGCGGAAGACTGATTTCACTAATCAGCAATACAACTCAATTCTGACCACACACACACACACACACACACACACACGCACATGCATGCACACACACATGCATGCATATGTGCGCACATGCGTAATTACTAAGAGAGAGAGAGAGAGAGAGAGAGAGAGAGAGAGAGAGAGAGAGAGAGAGTAGATCATGAAAAAGAGATCCACAAAAATAAACAATTTTACATAGACTTTTCTTTCTTACCACTCATTAACTTGAAGATGCTGACAGTTGTGAATGCAGAAAACTAGTCATGTCCACATGAAATCTCCTATTTAGAGTGGCGACAATCTTTGATTTTGCATTGTGCAGTCTTTATTATTTAGTTTTTGTATTTTGTTTGATGATGTGTTCTTCATTGACTGATGAGTATCAAAGTGACAATGATCATCACCTACACAATCCACCAGCCAGATAACACCTGTGGTCGTCATACAGTGAATGATTCATGAAAAGCTATTCACTCTTGTAGCGGTAGAGATCTTGATTTACAAAATGTCACATCAACAGACAGACTTCTTTCCCTCACAGCTCCTTGGAACCGTTCTGTACCTCAAGCTTCTTTCCCTCACAGCTCCTTGGAACCGTTCTGTACCTCAAGCTTCTTTCCCTCACAGCTCCTTGGAACCGTTCTGTACCTCAAGCTTCTTTCCCTCGCAGCTCCTTGGAACCGTTCTGTACCTCAGGCTTCTTTCCCTCACAGCTCCTTGGAACCGTTCTGTACCTCAAGCTTCTTTCCCTCACAGCTCCTTGGAACCGTTCTGTACCTCAAGCTTCTTTCCCTCGCAGCTCCTTGGAACCGTTCTGTACCTCAGGGCTGATTCCTGTCCACTGGAACATGCACTGCTGAATCACGATGTCACAGATGTGTGATACATAGCGGGCTATTTCTATTTACATTGTTTAAAATCTGTAACAGACTGATCATCATCCCCCATCTTACTACCAAACCAGTCTTCCTCCCCTACCTCTTCAGCCTTTCCACCTTATTCTGCCCCATAGCAATCATGTCAAATTTGACAGACACCGTTACATCATTCAATTCGCTAAACATTACACACACACACACACACACACACACACAAAAATGTGGTGAATTGGGGAAACGATGCAGAGATAGGGTGTGGATGGGGAGGTACGTGTGTTAGGCGTGGGGATGGAGGGAGGGAACGTACTTTTCTTAATGCTCCTTTCCTAGTTTGTTCACTTTGATTTCCTTTGAATATTTTACATATAAATATGTTTTCTTTATTCCCTTCTGACTTATTTTGATTTTCTTCATCCTGTAAATTTGTTTTTCTGCCATTTCTACTCGTTTAATCTCTCTCTTTCCGAGTCAACTTACATTGCCCCCACCTCAACTTTTTTTTTTTCATTCCTCCTCGTCGACTTAACTTGTATTAGAAATGCTTCAAATCTATTTCTTTTGTTTCTTCTGAATCAGTCTCTTTACCAGCTAAACTCGCATTAATTTTTCCTATCATAAAGAAATTCTTCCTTGCCCAGAGGGCTTTCGACACATTCTGTTTCAAAAACCTCCTTGTTCAATTATTCTGCATTTTCACTGCTTCAATGTTTTAGAAAAAAAAAAAAAAAACGCCCTTCCTCTTTTTGTTATGTTTGTTTTGAGTTCCACCTACTCCTGCATATTTTTTTTACAATAATTACACTCCCCCTTTACAATAATTACACTCCCTTGTTTTCCTGGTAAATTCTCCTCCTTACCGACGCCCTTGGTCCCTCCTCATCCTCTTCCTTCACCTTCTGTCCTCTTCTCCCTGCCTTTGAACTCTTGTCACGCGCAAGACGTAGCGTAGCGTTTTTGTTGTCGAGGTGTGTAGCCGTTGTAATTCTGGCTTGCGTGCTAAGCGAGGTAAGTCCAGGCGAGAAGGTCTGTGGGTGCGATGTTCACGTGTGTGTGACCATAATCACCTTAAGGGTCGGCTTGTGTTGTTATTGTCTATTGGCTGAGGGAAGTTGTGAGCTGTGGTCAGTTGGTCAACTGGGATGCTAGCTTGGCTTCTCTCATCAGTTCCGACTCCTGGAACCGTCCACGAAGGTTCGGCGGTTGCAGTATCGTGTCTGACACTCTTGCTACCTCGCTTGGTAGGGTGTCACGGTGAACTCTCGGTCGACTGTGTGTTGGCTTGGCTTCCGAGCGTTTATTTCTTGTTTCCGGCGTGCCGTCTGCAGTTTACGTTGAGCAGTGGTGCAGAGGCGTCCACTGGTACACTGCAGCGCGGGTGTCCTGTCCGTGGGGGGTCGACCGTCCTGTGAGGGAGACGGAGGTCTTCAAGGTCGGGTCCTGCTTCCAGGCGTCGGTGTGCTGTTTTTTTGTGATCCAGGTGCTGACAGACCGCCCTGGCTTCCACCTTTGACTCCCGCCTGGGCTGTCGTTCCTGGTTTTCGCTGGATTTACCCTGACAGCTGTCCTGTCATCCGCTGTGATGTCTGTTCTGATGGTCGCCTGACTTCCGCCTTGGCTTGGCTCTGATGCGTCCACCACACCGTACCAGTCCGAGGTGGAACCGACTTTGGGTGGGCGCTAAGTGAGGCCGTGAGGGGTGTGGGTGTGGTGTCACCTGCCGCCTACGTCTGCCATTGGATGAGAGTCCTACGTGCGTGACCTGTCCAGGTCACGTGTGTCCTCACCGCCAGCTTCCAGTCTGCGACTCTGTGACTGCAAGGTTGTTTCCACTGTGGTCTTCAGGTGTTATACGTAGGGTGTGATAGTTACACTACTGCAGACACACACTTTGTGATAGGTAGTGCACTCTACACTATTCATCAGTTGGTGATCTTCAATCATCTTCAGTCTCCGTTGTTATTAGTCTTTAGTCTTCATCATCTGGTAAGCTTCAGTCATCGTCATCGTTTGGGTCTCGACAGTTGCGCCTCACTCAGTCGTCCTTCTTCATCCCCGTCCGATTAGCCAGTGGTGATGTTGTGACTACTGATGGTTGCAGAGACTTGCTAGGGTGAAGCCGCCGTTAATGGTGTTGGTGGATGTGTGTGTGTGGGGCGGGGGTGTGTGCGAATGTGTGAGTTGGGAAACTGTTTGACAAGTATGTATGTGTTTCCGAGTAATTTGATTATTTGAGGGAAGAAGTGGTGGGTGTGTTTTGGTAAATAAGTGCTCCTGGGTGAGCAAGTTACCAGCGGAGGTTGGTCAGATTGTCTTGAGCGGCTGGGTATCGCATGGGCACCAAGGGTTCGGTGGCGCTGTCTAATTGCCTGGCAGTCCAGCCCTTGGTTACCATGTGATTCCGCCAGTGGTATCCCTTATCTACAGTTGGACTCTGGGTGGGTCAGGATCCCTTGAGATTCCCAGCGACAGGAGGGCAAGTTGCTGTGGTTGGTGATTGTATGCACCAGAGTTGGGTCTGTGCTTGACCGCTGTGCACTTGGGTGCTGTGGCGAAGGAATTTGCTGGGGTTTATATGCCTGTCCTTTGAGTGCTCATGGGTTGTAATGTGGAAGTTATGGTATATGTGCTGTTGGGTGATTGTGAATGATTGTGGAAGTGATTGTAAATAAAATTGGCTGTTTGTGCACCTGTATTCGTTTGACTGGTGTTTGTTTTGTAGTGCATGTTAGCATTAGTTAGTGGGAGGGGGAATTTAAATAGGGAAACCCTTTACATCCCCAGGGTGTTCCCTGTCACCGTCTTATACGTTGTGACAATTCTTCACCTTCTATCCTCTTCACCATGTCCTTTGAATCCTTCACCTTATGTCCTCTTCTCCCTGTCCTTTGAATTCTTCACCTTCTGCCCTCTTCTCCCTGTCCTTTGAATTCTTCACCTTCTGTCCTCTTCTCCCTGTCCTTTGAATCCTTCACCTTCTGTCCTCTTCTCCCTGTCCTTTGAATCCTTCATCTTCTGTCCTTTGAGTCCTTCACCTTATGTCCTCTTCTCCCTGTCCTTTGAATCCTTCATCTTCTGTCCTCTTCTCCCTGTCCTTTGAATCCTTCACCTTCTGTCCTCTTCTCCCTGTCCTTTGAATCCTTCACCTTCTGTCCTTTGAGTCCTTCACCTTCTGTCCTCTTCTCTCTGTCCTTTGAATCCTTCACCTTCTGTCCTCTTCTCCCTGTCCTTTGAATCCTTCACCTTCTGTCCTCTTCTCCCTGTCCTTTGAATCCTTCACCTTCTGTCCTCTTCTTCCTGTCCTTTGAATCCTTCACCTTCTGTCCTCTTCTCCCTGTCCTTTGAATCCTTCACCTTCTGTCCTCTTCTCCCTGTCCTTTGAATCTTCATTCTCCTTTATATCATCTTTATTTTTGTTTCCTCCTCCTCCCCCCCCCTCCCCTCCTCCTTATCGTCGTCGTGGGTGTCGTTGTTGTCGTCGTTGTCGTTATCTTCGTCATTATCGTAATCATCGTCATCACCATCATCATCGTCGTCGTCGTCATTATCATCACTTCCTGTCTTTTTGTTCATTTTTTTCTTCTGTTTTTTTTTTTTCTTGCTCTTGTAATTATGATGATAACAACAATATAATAATCTTAATAATAATAATCATAGTAATAATAATAATTATATCATAACAAAAAATATAACTATCATTATGATTCATTATCATCATCATCATCATCATCATCATCATCATCTTCATTGTCACACTACCACAAATGCACGCAAGCACTCATGACAGCATTTACCTCGTGCGCACGCAATCACTCCAGACAACAGAAGGCGCAACTACACTTTCCTTTTTTTCTCCCCCTCCTTACCGGGGGACAATTTACTGAACAATGATCAGCAACACAATGCAAATAATGCTTGATCAATACACGATATTCTTTTACAATTTCTTCATTCAGTCACTCCTTCCTAGTGGGTGGGTGGGTGGGGTGGGGTGGGGGTGGGGGCAAATATTCCACATATCATTTATGTATAATTAATTTCTTTTCATTGATTCTCTCCTTCCCAATGGAGAGACATTTTACCAGCTTCCAAAAACAATGAGATGGCTTACAATTCAGAAAAAATGTCCAAGACACACAACCCAGGGGAACAATAAGTAATCATGATAGACCAGCACCACGTTCGTTCAACTCATGAACTCTTCCACGACTGCCGCAGTCACTGCCCACTTCTCGTCTAAATTCCCGGCCACTGGAGATAGGCAGGTGCTGCCTCAGCTCCCCAGGAACTCTCCCTGGTTTCCTTCACTTTAAGACATCTAGTGCTGCCACAGCACTGGGGGGCTGAAACACGAATGGAGTTTGTGTACGTAATCTATTTCAGGATTTAAATCATAATTCTTTCTTTTTTTTTTTCCTATATAGTTTATGCCTTGTTTCTTTTTCTCCCCATCTGTCTGTACTTCACCTGTAATTGCAGGTCACCGGCGCGTTCCCCTTCCGTTCAAAGCCACCTGTCTGGTCAACGTCTCCAGGCCATCTCATGGTTATACCTTATTCTTTCTTCCGTCACTCCTCCTGAGTACGTATTCAGTGATCGCTACACATGACCAGCCCCTGGTTAACTTTTGGCCAATGGTCAATCTTCACCCATCTCACTGAGTGATTCACCCAATGGTCAATCTTCACCATCTCACTGAGTGATTCACCCAATGGTCAATCTTCACCCATCTCACTGAGTGATTCACCCAATGGTCAATCTTCACCCATCTCACTGAGTGATTCACCCAATGGTCAATCTTCACCCATCTCACTGAGTGATTCACCCAATGGTCAATCTTCACCCATCTCACTGAGTGATTCACACAATGGTCAATCTTCATCCATCTCACTGAGTGATTCACACAATGGTCAACCTTCACCATCTCACTGAGTGATTCACACAATGGTCAATCTTCATCCATCTCACTGAGTGATTCACCCAATGGTCAATCTTCATCCATCTCACTGAGTGATTCACACAAATGGTCAATCTTCATCCATCTCACTGAGTGATTCACACAATGGTCAACCTTCACCCATCTCACTGAGTGATTCACCCAATGGTCATCTTCATCCATTTCACTGAGTGATTCACCCAATGGTCAATCTTCACCCATCTCACTGAGTGATTCTCACAGCTGTTAGGAACACCATCCACACTGGTTAGGCCACGGGAATTTATCCCCTGTAACCCATTTCTTTTTCTATCACCGAGGGAAATGATTCAGATCAAACAAGTCTATGTGTGATGGAAAGTCGCATGTTTCCATGTGAGACTACGTCACATGACAATCATCATCATCATCATTCTTCTTCTTTATCTTCTTCTTCTTCCTCTTATTGTTATTACTATTATCATTATTATTACATTATCATTATTATCATTATTTTTTTTAATTATATTTTTATTATTACTATCATTGTCATTGTTGTTCTTCTTATTAATAATGATGATGATGATGATGATGATGATGATGATGATTATAACACCAACAACAATGATTATTTTAATAATGATAATAACAACAAAATCATCATTATCATCATCGTCGTAATCATGATAATAGTTCCAATGATGATGATGATGATGATGATGATGATAATAATAATAATAATGATAATGATAATAATAGCAGTCACCATCATCATCACCATCATCATTACTTTCTTTCTTTTTTTTTTCTGATTATCTACTTCTTACTAAAGCTACGTTATCATTGCTATCATCATTATGATTACTGTCTTTGGGTTCTCTGGCAACACGTCTGCAGTTTTATATAGTTCTGTACACATCTTCATATAATAGGGGAGAAATGTCACCCTTAAATGACGTCATTTTCTACAATGACGCGCTTTTAGAGCAGTGCAACAGACGACCGATTCCTCCATACCAGTGCAGGACGCCTGACCGTGCTGAAAAAGATCTTACTGTGATGTGTAGGGCCAGTGTATGAGGCTGATGTCTTCAACATGTCTCTTCTGATTTGATCGGGGCTCCGACAGAAGCAGGGATAAACCTGGGGCACACAACGTAGGTTACAGGCCACTATGGCCAATTTCTGGCCAAACCTGAAGTTTAGGCACTGCTAGTATATGGTAATCAGACAGTCCCCAGGACTCTAATGGAAGATGTAGATCATACGCAAGAGCATGAAGCATTAATGTGATGATTCAGGCATGTGTCAGTTGAGCTGAGCTCTGTGCCTGGCCAGCCGGCAGACTAAAGATGACTCAACCTGTGTGGTGGTGTTGCATACAGGGGTGGAGTTGAATTGGGAGGGAGGTGGGAGAGGCTGAAAGGGTGTGTGTGGGAGGAGGGTGGGCAGTGGGTGGAGGGCAATAGGAGTCATTCAGTTTACTGTTTTAGCTCATTTCTCAATGGTGTAGAGGCTGAAGAAATGTTCCACCATCATGCCAATGTAAAATGTGCAGCTTCGTTAATACATTTACCACTGGGCATTTTATTAAAAATGAAATTAACGCACGCCTTGATCTTTTGCCAATTACAAGGTCTGGCTATAGGGGTGAAATTGGAATTGATGGGACCACGATCTTCGATACTTGGTTGCTATTTTTCATGCTTTTTTCCCCAAAAGAGTAGTTTTTAATCGAATAAAGTTAGAGCTGACAGGAGCGCAAAAAGATTATATGAAAACGGAACATAAACATATCAGTTAAATTCATAATCATAAATGACTAAGATTGAGGGAAGAAAAACGGGGAGAAAACCCGCTTAGAGAGCATCACCCCTCTCACACACATCCACCAACCTTTCAATAATTTATCAGCATACTTTTAGGTTTTTTTTTTCTTCTCTACCACCCCCCCCCCCCCCCCTTCTTTTCCCTTCTCTTCTTTAACATCGCACAATTCAACTCGCGTGAAAAGAAAAACAAACGTAGAATGTCAACGTTCATTTTCAGTGGGAAATGGCAAACAATATAAATCGTAACAAAAGAACGAAATAAAAATAAAATTTTTAATAGGGAAAAAGGATTTCCTTCCTTCTCAGCCAACCCCCCCCCCCCCCCCCACCCGAACCACACACGCACACGCACGCACGCACGCACGCACGCACGCACACACACACACACACACACACCACACACACACACACACACACACACACACACACACATTACTCATGCTTTCTCTCCATCATGTAGTTGGTCTGTAAATGAGGATAGTTGCTTTAATCATAAAACAGCCTGTATGTATTACAAATGCCAGATAAACATAAAAACGGGCTTATTTTGACCAACTGGGCTTGGTCTCTCTCACCTCCCCCCCCCCCCCTCTGTCTCTCTGTCTCCCTGTCTATCTATCTATCTATTTATCTAATGTTTAATGGAAAGAAGCTCTCTTATAAGGGAACGTTATGAACTGGGGTTTTAAGTAAAATTAATGTCAAATGTTCTTAGCAGCGTCAGTTCCGATATAGCTTAAGGCTATGTAGAGTCGAAGCCTCTAGTCATACCACTCTTTCTGAAACAATTTGGGAGAGGCGGTGGGGGAGGGAAGGGGAGGGAGCTGCTTGAAACTACCCAGTTGTTCGTCTGCCACTGTTTCTCGCTCTGTCTGGTCTTTCTTCTGCCTCTCTGTTCGTGCAATTGTCTGTCTGTCTGTTTGTCTGTTTGTCTGTTTGTCTGTTTTGTCCGTCTGTCTGTCTGTCTGTCAGTCTGTCTGTCTGTCCGTCCGTCTGTCTGTCCGACCGTCTGTCTGTCTGTCTGTCCGACCGTCTGTCTGTCTGTCTGTCTGTCTCTCTCTCTCTCTCTCTCTCTCTCTCTCTCTCTCTCTCTTTCCATTGCAGTTCTTGAGTGAGCATGATGGGGGCATGACGAAACTGTACCTTTCTTCTTTCGCTCAGACTCCCAAATGTCACCATGGCAACAGGAGGGCCACCTTCTCCTCAACCTGGACACCCTTTGACGTCACGCAACGATTGTCCTTTGTGTGGGTCCCTTTGTCTGGGCCCCGTCATTCTGCCGTGTAGAGACGTCATCTGCCGGAGATGTCTTCACGGCATGCTACAAGAGCGGGGCCTGCAACTTGCTTGTCAGCAGTGTGGTCAACAACTGGACCTCCCAAGGGACCGGAAAGTGACTGTCGCCAACCTTGTTCAGCAGATGGGGACAGACCCTGTCCTGGAAAGGTTGGTCTTTCAAGAGTTGAATAAAGCCACAGATGTCCGATGTCTGCACTGCCCCAACAAACCGGCTGTCAATGTTTGTCTGGACTGTCAGGAATATTACTGTGACGTCTGCTCAGGTATTCATTGCAGGAGTGGATTCACAAGTGACCATGTACTTCACCACTGTCCCAGACTCTGCAGAATTGTTCTGCAGCTGCACGTGCCACACCCACATCCAGACCTGGACCCTCTTCCACCATATCCATATCATCCCTGGACAGTATTCGTAACCTCCCTGACCCCCAGTCAGGTGTTAAGTCTAGGGATGTGGATGAGTGGAATGAGTGGGTGAGGAAGCAGATGGCTTTGTTGCAGGAAGCTTCCAGAGAAAAGCTGAAAGTGAAAACCATCCTGCTGGACATCCTGTCTTTAGGGCAAGAATTGCTGAACGGCGTCCTGGCAGATGAACAGATCCTCGACGCCTACCAGCACTTCTTGCCTCGTTTTAACGTCATCCAACGTACAGACACCGGCATTTACGTTATCCAAGAAACAGGTTCCGATGTCAGCACAGAAGTGAAGACAGAGGCCTTGGAGAGGCGACTGTGTGGCGTCAGGCAAGGTCGTCACTGCCCCGACCCGGACACAGTGGAGACGATCAGGACCCAACTGGATCAGCTGTTACACCTTGCTGGTTAGTGTTGAATGGGACTAGGAGGGTATCGGAATGATACACTGTATAGGTGACACTGTTGAGAATAATATGCTGTCTGGGTGACACTGTTCAGAATGATACACTGTGTAGGTGACATCGTTCAGAATGATACACTGTGTAGGTGACACTGTTCAGAATGATACACTGTGTAGGTGACACTGTTCAGAATAATACACTGTGTAGGTGACACTGTTCAATGATACACTGTGTAGGTGACACTGTTCAGGATGATACACTGTGTAGGTGACACTGTTCAGAATTGTAAACATTGCAGATGATGAGTTCTGCTAGGTGATGAAGCTTAGAAGTGTTAGACTGTGTGTGGTCTGTGTAGGGTAACAAACTGTGCAAGTGATCAACTGCTTAGGGTGATAAACTGTGCATGTGATCAACTGTGTAGGGTAATGCATTATGGAGAAATCAGCTATGCAAGGTGATACACTGTAAATGATGAGCTGTGTTGGGTGATAAGCGATACAGGGTGATACCTAGGTGGTGACAGGCTGTGTGTGGTGATAACTGTGTGGGAGAGATCTTGTGTAGGGTGACAGACTGTGTGTGGTGATAACTGTGTGGGAGATCTCTTGTGCAGGGTGACAGACTGTGTGTGGTGATAACTGTGCGGGAGATCTCTTGTGTAGGGTGACAGACTGTGTGTGGTGATAACTGTGCGGGAGATCTCTTGTGTAGGGTGACAGACTGTGTGTGGTGATAACTGTGTGGGAGATCTCTTGCTGAGGGTGACAGACTGTGTGTGGTGATATCTGTGCGGGAGATCTCTTGCGTAGGGTGACAGACTGTGTGTGGTGATACTGTGCGGGAGATCTCTTGCGGAGGGTGACAGACTGTGTGTGGTGATAACTGTGCGGGAGATCTCTTGCTGAGGGTGACAGACTGTGTGTGGTGATAACTGTGCGGGAGATCTCTTGCGGAGGGTGACAGACTGTGTGTGGTAATAACTGTGTGGGAGATCTCTTGCATAGGGTGACAGACTGTGTGTGTGGTGATAACTGTGCGGGAGATCTCTTGTGCAGGGTGACAGACTGTGTGTGGTGATAACTGTGCGGGAGATCTCTTGTGCAGGGTGACAGACTGTGTGTGGTGATAACTGTGCGGGAGATCTCTTGCGTAGGGTAACAGACTGTGTGTGGTGATAACTGTGTGGGAGATCTCTTGCGTAGGGTGACAGACTGTGTGTGGTGATAACTGTGTGGGAGATCTCTTGCGTAGGGTGACAGACTGTGTGTGGTGATAACTGTGCGGGAGATCTCTTGCGTAGGGTGACAGACTGTGTGTGGTGATAACTGTGCGGGAGATCTCTTGCGTAGGGTGACAGACTGTGTGTGGTGATAACTGTGGGAGATCTCTTGCGTAGGGCGACAGACTGTGTGTGGTGATAACTGTGCGGGAGATCTCTTGCGTAGGGTGACAGACTGTGTGTGGTGATAACTGTGCGGGAGATATCTTGCGTAGGGTGACAGACTGTGTGTGGTGATAACTGTGTGGGAGATATCTTGTGTAGGGTGACAAAATGCTCGGGAACAAAGAAAAGGCTCTTTTCAAGGCGTGAAAAAGGGGAACGAAATCACAAAGTGACAACATGTCCACAAGAGACACAATGTTCCTGGATGACAAATGTCTGACATGAAAATCTGTTCAGCGGTTTCAGAATGTGCAGGGCTGTTACAGTATCAAGAGAAGACAAAATATTTGGAGACACAAAATTGTCACAGCTGACGGAATGCCTAGAATTGACAAAATGTGCGGGAGTCATTGAATATTCAAAAGTGAGGGTGCGTGCAGAAATGCCAGAATGGCCAGGGGCTAGTAAATGTCTGGCCTGACAAATTGTCGTTTGGGTGACGAAATGCTCAGATGACAAAAGATCCAGGATTAACCCAAAGCCTGGGTGTGAAAAATGTCCAGGTAATATAACTAGGTGTCTAAGGCTTTTTTTTTAATAGTGGCAAAGGATGCAACATGTTATAGCGGTAACAAAATTCCCGTGATAACAAAGTGCCCATGGTGGAGGATGGTGAGGGTGATGATGATGATGAATGTCCACAGATCAAGACAGTCTAGATCTAACCTGGATGATGATGATTACTAATGATGAGAATGACGACGATGGTGATGGTGTGATGATGATGATGATGATAATGATGATGATGATGATGGTGATGTTGATGATGATGCAGTGTTGTTGATATCAATGATGATGATGATGATGATGATGATGTTGAATGTCCACAGATCAAGACAGTCTAGATCTAACTTGGATGATGATGATCACTGATGATGATAATGAGGACGGTGGTGATGGTGATGATGATGAGCATAATGATGATGATGATGATGATGATGCACAGTGTTGATGATATCAATGATGATGATGATGATGATGATGATGATGATTGTCCACAGTTCGAGACCGTCCAGATCTAACCTCAACTATACAAGTTGGATCACCCACCTCCTCCTCCATCCACACTCCCACTTCAGCTCAACTGCCCCCAGCCACCCCCACTACCACCCACACTTTCACCCCCCACTGTTGACGTCATGACGGCGACTCCACAACGTCTGTTCACAACATCGCCAACAACAGCAGACGACAGGGAGAAACCCTGGATCGTCGCCGTTGTGTGTCTGCCCAACGACAACCTAGTCATGGCGGACTTCAAGAACAACGAGGTGAAGGTGATGGGCCTGGCTCCCCCTCACACAGTGTCTGCTTCTCTGACCGTTAGGGAAAACCACGCCGCCTGGCTCTGTTGTCTGATGGCCTGGTTGCCGTGACAACAGGTTCCCCCCTGATCTATTTGATCAAAGTGACAGACACACTGACAGTGACGTCACGGATAAAAACGTTTAGGCGGTATATAGGTGTAGCCGGACACAGTGACGGACGTTTGTTGGTCAGTTGTGAGAAAGATGGCGACGGCCCTGCTGCTGTGCACGTGCTGACCAGACAGGGTCACGTGGTGAGGTCAGTAACTGACAGCACCCAGCTGACAGGACTGAAGGCACCATACTTCATCTGTGATGACGGGGACAACCACGTCCTGGTGACTGACTTACATACACACCCAGTGCACAGGGTGGAGGTCAGTTCTGGCCATGTCACCCATACCTATGACCACGCTGACCTCAGGAATCCTAGGCAAGTGTGCGCAGACAGGGCAGGTGTCATGTACGTAGCCAGTGGGGTTGGTCATTGTGTGTTGGTGAGGAACAGACGGGGTCTGTGGAGACGACTGCTGACCTCTGACCTCAGTGACAGGGTATATCATTCCTTGGGGGCTGTGTCTGACCAGGACTGGACGTCTGGTGGTGACATGGCACAGTTCTGTTAAAGACAGTGTTGTTGGTGTCTATGACTTGGTGTAAACTTCTGACCTGACCTGACTCGGTGTGTGTGTGTGTGTGTGTGTGTGTGTGTGTGTGTGTGTGCACACTCATCTGCCTGTCTGTCTGTCTTCATCCTTTTTGTTTGTCTGTTTACATGTCTGTTTTATGTGTCTGTTTCTTCTCTGTTTACCTGTCTGTGTACATATCCCTGTGTGTTTGTTGCCTGTCAGTTTATCCATCTGTTTGTGTATCCATCACTCTGGTATCTGTTCATCCACTCCCCTACCCAAACCATGCAGTGGATGGACGTTACAGACTGGTCCCGTCACTGACGTAGATCTGATGAAGATCCCTGAACAACACAACCTGGTTCCCTTCTCTCTGCACTGGCTGCACTTTGCCACGTGACGTCAATTCACGTGACGTCATTGCCTGCTTTCAACAACACCAGTCGTCTGCTGGGCCGCTCTGTTCCAATACCAAACGCTTTTCAGCAACTGTTGCTGAAGAACGCTAACAGAAAACGATGAGGGCAAACGACCTGTTGCCGTTACAGGCAACAAAGATGGCCACTGCGAAATTTTACAAGTAAAATTCACAGTAAATTACCCTGATAGCAATAAAGAAACTGACTGAAAAGAACACAGAGAGAAGAACTGTAATGATTGGATTGATCAAAAATCAGCTTAATTTCAGCGTAATTGGGGTTCACATATTGCCGTTTTGGGTGTCGTTCGTTACAAAACGTTTGACATATGACATCATACCTGTTCTACGCTCCAAGACGTGTCTGTATATGATGTACTGGTGGTACCAGAATATGGTTTTGGTGAATAGAAATTTAAAAGGAGAAAATAAAATGTAATACACTTGGACTTAAACCATTTCTAAAGTACTGCACTTAAAAAAAGATATGTTTCCTGGTTAATAATCTGCCTGGATTAGAGATCCAAAATCTGTACCGTTAAGAAGAACCAGAATAAAATGAAGAACACAACGATTAGATCAGTTCATGTTGAAAAAAAAAAAAGAAGACGTGTAGGCTCTGTTAATTAGAAAGTCAGTCATAGATCTGGATTTGTTGTTTGATAGATTCCTTATCAAAAAGAAGGGAGCTGGTATGTCACACACACACACACACACACACACACACACACACACACGCGCGCGCGCGCGCGCGCACGCACGCACACACACGGAATTATCTACAAATTTCAATATTGATCAAGTTGGACGTCTTCACTTCTTGACAAACTGTTACCCGATGAACTGACGTCATCGCTGAATTAACAATTATTACGTCATCAGCTGAACTCGGTTGTCCATTGAAGTGGTGAAGCGTTTCCTGGGAGTCCTCACTGAAGAACGGAGACTGAAAACAATGAAGACGAACGATCAGTTTCCGTTGTAGTCACACACCAAGATGGCGATGTCCAGAGGTCAACAAGACTGTGCTGGTTTGACCGACAGTAGATCGTCACATTGGTGGACAGGAACAGGTTGTAAACAACACAGTGAAAAATTCATTAGATCTCTGTGTGTGTGTGTGTGCGCGCGCGCGCACACACACACGCGCGCGCGCGTGTGTGTGTATGTTTTGTATCATTCGTTGTACCATGACAGCAGACTGGAGGTGTGACGTGACCAACACTTGGACAGTCAAGGACCTGACCTCAGCTATGAGCAACAGGGCAGAGGCGTTGTGACCAGTCCAGTCCTTCATGTTGTCCCTCCTGTCCTTCATGTTGTCCATCCAGTCCTTCATGTTGTCCACCCAGTCCTTCATGTTGTCCATCCAGTCCTTCATGTTGTCCACCCAGTCCTTCATGTTGTCCATCCAGTCCTTCATGTTGTCCATCCAGTCCAGCCCTTCATGTTGTCCCTCCAGTCCTTCATATTGTCCATCCAGTCCTTCATGTTGTCCATCCAGTCCTTCATGTTGTCCATCCCAGTCCAGTCCTTAACCTTATCAACTGAATCTACGTCATGTTCTCGGTGCAATCCATTATTTTGTCCATCTTATCCAATTCCCAATCCTGTCCATCGAATCCAGCCCTTTATATTGTCGATCCAGTTCATGTCATCCATCCTCCATACGGTCATGCTGCCCATCCAAACGGATCCCATGCCTCGTCAATGAATCCAGTGTTTTACGTGGCTAATCCAATCTGACCCTTTCTGTCCTCCATCAAAAACGGATCCTTTGCCTCGTCAATGGAATCCAGGGTTTTACGTGGCTAATCCCGTCTGACCCTTTCTGTCGGGGGAGGGGGGGGGGGGCGAGTCTTGCAGGTGATGCTTACTCTGGATCTGGTCCTGGCAGGCAGTGCCAGCCCAGCCTCGTCTGGAAGCCGTTTGTTGAGTTTCTTTGTTCTGTGACCCCGGGCAGTTCACCTGGCCCCTTTCTTCTGGCGTCTGACAAGTTCATGAAGCATTGATGAATCTCTCATAAGGCATGGTTTTTCATGTCTCTGAAATCTTGATATATGTCTGCTTTATTTATGAAGTTTTCAGTGGTTGTTCATTGTCTGAAATGTTTAATTTATCGCATGTTTGGTGTGTTGTCAACAGACGATATTTGGAAATGGGACGTAATCTGTGTTAAAGAGTTGACGTTCAGTGAGTGTGACCTCGTCGTTTTCACGGCACTAATGGCCGTGTTGTGCAGGCCCAAAGCCGTTCGGCTCCATCGGTCAGTTTAACAGTTCAATCCGAGAGTGACCATGCTACACCCTGGAGGTCAAACAGTGCGTCTGTACTGCAGATAGTTGTACATCCTGATCATTATCTTGGCTTCGTCTGTACTGCAGATAGTTGTGTATCCTGATGGTTATCCTGGCTTCGTCTGTACTGCAGATAGTTGTACATCCTGATGGTTATCCTGGCTTCGTCTGTACTGCAGATAGTTGTACATCCTGATAGTTATCCTGGCTTCGTCTGTACTGCAGATAGTAGTGTACATCCTGATGGTTATCCTGGCTTCGTCTGTACTGCAGATAGTTGTACATCCTGATGGTTATCCTGGCTTCGTCTGTACTGCAGATAGTTGTACATCCTGATGGTTATCCTGGCCTCGTATGTACTGCAGATAGTTGTACATCCTGATGGTTATCCTGGCCTCGTATGTACTGCAGATAGTTGTACATCCTGATGGTTATCCTGGCCTCGTATGTACTGCAGATAGTTGTACATCCTGATGGTTATCCTGGCCTCGTATGTACTGCAGATAGTTGTACATCCTGATGGTTATCCTGGCTTCAAATCTAATATTTGACTCTGCATCTATCTGCTTGACCCATAAGCTGAGAAAAAGACAGGTGTGTATGTGTGTGTGTGTGTGTGTGTGTGTGTGTGTGTGTGTGTGTGTGTGTGTGTGTGTGTGTGTGTTTGTGTGTAAATGTGTATGAATATGTGTGTGTTATTATTAACAATCAAGAAGTGAGGGAACTCAAGTGCAGGCTGACAATTCTTCCATCATTACATTGGTGACCTGTCAAAGATTCAAGAAAAAAGGAGGGGGGGGGGGGGGGGGGGGGAGGGGGGGGGGGGGAGAAGATAAAGGAAATGAGAATGACAGTTCAGGGGAAAAAACAAATAAAGTCCTCCACAAGCAGCCTGTGGAGACCATCGTAACCTATCTAGAAGGCAGAACAATCCTTATCGCCTGCTGGATCGGACTCGTCAGGGAGACACGGCTGACTGTGTCTGTGTTCCCTTGGTATTAAACAGAGATATACCACAGTCTACAATACATGTCTATATTCTTCAGTCCGTTGCCCACACCCTCCACACTCCCTGACACCCTCTGACAGCTGTGAGGTGACAACACACCCTCCACGCTCCCTGACACCCCTCTGACAGCTGTGAGCTGACAACACACCCTCCACACTCCCTGACACCCCTCTGACAGCTGTGAGCTGACACCCTCCACACTCCCTGACACCCCTCTGACAGCTCTGAGGTGACAACACACCCTCCACACTCCCTGACACCCCTCTGACAGCTGTGAGCTGACAACACACCCTCCACACTCCCTGACACCCCTCTGACAGCTGTGAGGTGACAACACACCCTCCACACTCCCTGACACCCCTCTGACAGCTGTGAGCTGACAACACACCCTCCACACTCCCTGACACCCCTCTGACAGCTGTGAGCTGACAACACACCCTCCACACTCCCTGACACCCCTCTGACAGCTGTGAGGGGTGACACCTTCCACACTCCCTGACACCCCTCTGACAGCTGTGAGGTGGCACCTTCCACACTCCCTGACACCCCCTGACAGCTGTGAGGTGGCAGCAGGGGTCCGGGTACCTGCCCTCAGAGTGGCTCACAGCCAACTGTCAGAGCTGACAGTCCACAATGCGGGTACCTGCCCTCAGAGTGGCTCTCACAGCCAACTGTCAGAGCTGACAGTCCACAATCCGGGTACCTGTCCTCAGAGTGGCTCACAGCCAACTGTCGGAGCTGACAGTCCACAATCCGGGTACCTGTCCTCAGAGTGGCTCACAGCCAACTGTCGGATGCGGGTACCTGTCCTCAGAGTGGCTCACAGCCAACTGTCGGAGCTGACAGTCCACAATGCGGGTACCTGTCCTCAGAGTGGCTCACAGCCAACCGTCGGAGCTGACAGTCCACAATGCGGGTACCTGCCCTCAGAGTGGCTCACAGCCAACCGTCGGAGCTGACAGTCCACAATGCGGGTACCTGCCCTCAGAGTGGCTCACAGCCAACCGTCGGAGCTGACAGTCCACAATGCGGGTACCTGCCCTCAGAGTGGCTCACAGCCAACCGTCGGAGCTGACAGTCC
>JADBJO010021152.1:0-2500 GCA_016801955.1 Conus betulinus | reverse complement strand
TTTTTTTGCAACGTTGGGTTTGTGATATCTTTGATAGTCGTTCTGTTAGCTTCAGTTGCAGCAGTTTGTGTGTAGAGCAGCTGCACAATAAAGTGAGCATAATCCCACGCCACATGGTCAGCCTTTTCTGGCTTCTCCCGGAGTGGTCGTGTAACTACGCCTTTCTATTTGTAGGTCATGAGTTCTGAAGCGAATTTTGCTGAGATCTCTCTCTCTCTCTCTCTCTCTCTCTCTCTCTCTCTCTCTCTCACACACACACACACACACACACACACACACACACACACACACACACACACACACACACACACACACACACACACACACACACACAGATTGACAGACTGGTTGGTTGGTTGACTCCTGGGTTTACTCACTGACTGACCAGCGGGTAGTGTGGGGAGGGAGAGGGAGGGGGGGGATACAGGGGAAGGGAGGACTGAACTGAATGTGGGGCATAGCATTTCATGCAAGGGAGATCGAACAATAGGAAGGAATGAAAGCATCAACACAGAGATGATCCGATGACTAAATCACGCCGTGCATCCATCCATCCATCCATCCATCCATCCATACATCCGTCCATTCGTCCATTCGTCCATCCGTCCATCCGTCCACCCACCCACCCACCCACCCATCAATTGATCAATCAATCAATCAATCAATCAATCAATCAATTCATGAGATTTAAATAACAAATCAGTTTGACAATAGGTCGAAACGTAGACATATAAATTAGTAAAGGAAAGATGACATTTTAAATCAACGAATCAAGAAATCGATCAAACGATCAATCGATCAATGAATCAATCGAACAAAAAAACAAGAAAAACAAGTCAATCAGTAAATATGTCAATCAATCAATGAATTAAAAAAAAAATCAATCCATCGAACAACAACAACATAAATTAGTCAATTAATCAATGAATAAAAAGAATCAATCCATCGAACAAAAAAAAACATAAATAAGTCAATCAGTGAGTATGTTTATCATTCAATAAATCAATCCATCAATATGCACATAAATCCATCAAAGAAACAATCAAGTCTTCGTTTCTTTAACCACGTTTACTGTGATGTTTAACACAGTGTCGCTGTCACATTATTTTATGCTGTGTGTATTGTACTGTTTATTAACAGTGTCGTGCTTCATTATCTTGTACTGTGTGTATTGAAAACTGTTCACTAATGAAGTATCTTGCACTGTGTGTATTGTTATGTACACTAACACAGTGTCGCTGTTGCAGTATCTTGTACTGTGTGTATTGTAATGTACACTAACACATTGTGTCGCTGTTACATGTTCTTGTACTGTGTGTATTGTTATGTTCACTAACACAGCGTGAGTGCTACATTTTTTATACTGGGTAATTTGCAGTGTTCATTGATACAGGATCTTACACTGCGTTTTACTGGCCTATACTTTCTATAACAAAGTGTAACTGTTACATTATGTGCGTGCGTGCGTGTGTGTGTGTGCGTGCGTGCGTGCGTGTGTGTGTGTGTGTGTGTGTGGTGTGTGTGTGTGTGTGTGTGTGTGTGTGTGTGTGGTGTGTGTGTGTGTGTGTGTGTGTGTGTGTGTGTGTGTGTGTGTGTGTGTGTTGTTTAGTTTGTTTAACGTCTGTTCACGAAACGTGATACTAGATGGTGGGAAAAGACGGGGGAGAAGGGAAGGGATGGGGAGAATGGGGAGAAGGTGACTGCATGTAAAAGTTTGATATGAACGTACGTGTGTTTGTTGGTACTTGCATGAGTGTGTGCAAGTATGTAAGATATAATTATGTGTATGTGTGGGGTGGTGGTGGGAGGGGGGCGTTTCGTGTGTGTGTGTGTGTGTGTGTGTGTGTGTGTGTGTGTGTGTGTGTGTGTGTGTGTGTGTGTGTGTGTGTGTGTGTGTGTGTGTGTGTTTATCAGACTTTCATCATTTTGTAGTTTGCTTATTGTAATGCATTTCACTTCTTTTCGGAGATTCGTTTTTATGTCGCTTTTTGTCTCACTTCCCTTTGAGGTATGTGATGTGTGTGTGCGCGCGCTTGTGTGTGTGCGTGTGTGTGTGTGTGTGTGTGTGTGTGTGTGTGTGTGTGTGTGTGGTGTGTGTGTGTGTGTGTGTGTGTGTGTGTGTGTGTGTGTGTGTGTGTGTGTGTGTGTGTGTGTGTGGTCGTGTGTGTGTGTGTGTGTGTGTGTGTGTGTGTGTGTGTTGTAAGGGTGAGTCGTGGGAGACATCATGGTGAACATGTGGTCGTAGTATCTCCTACTGTCATCTCTGTGTCTACGACCATTATTATAAACGTCATCTTCACGCTCATCATTATGAACGTCATCTTCACGTCATCATCATGCTCATCATTATGAACGTCATCTTCACGCCCATCATTATGAAACGTCATCTTCACGCCCATCATTATGAACGTCATCGTTTTTTACATCCATCACCATGAACATCTTCACGCTCATCATTATGAACGTCATCTTCACGCCCTCCCTCATTATGAACGTCATC
>JADBJO010021151.1:10000-30069 GCA_016801955.1 Conus betulinus | reverse complement strand
TGCATTAGGGTTAGCTTTTCTTCTTTCCAATATTCACTAGAGGCCTCACTTTTCTTGGACATTTCAACCATGCCATGCATGCTGTTTTCAGACTTCGTTCGTAAAAAACAAAAACCAGGGCCATCATAGACGTCCTTCCCAATTGACACATCACAAATCTAGACAAGGTAGAAATATGTTCTCCGTGATTTGAACATAATCAATGATGAACTTTACGACAGACATAACTGGTCACTTTGATCTGCTAAATACAGCAGGTCAGAGCTGATAGTCAGATCTCCCAGCACCACCCATATTCTGTTAACCCTAACTCTTTGATAAAAGCTCAGAGTAACCTACCAAACTCGCAAATTTTGTCGTTGCTCTACGAAAAAAAAAAAAGGTGACAGTAGAAGGTCATCTGGAGGTCATGACCTTCATTTAGCCTGGTCCCTTTCGAGTGTGACACGCTGCATGAGGGGTGTTTCTTCTGTGAAAACGTTTTACCCCCCTTGTTTGCCAGAAGAAACACGTACAGTTTGCACTGCTGTTGCAATATGAAGACAACGATGTAACTGACAGTGTTAAGTTGCATCTGTGTCAGGGTTTGGTCGTCCTTTCTATATATTCATGTATGTATGTATAGATACAGATAGATAGATAGATATATTCATGTATGTATGTATAGATACAGATAGATAGATACATACATACATACATACATACATAGATACACAGATACACAGATAGATAGATACATAGATAGACTTCAGCAGAAAAAAAAACAATGTTGACTTGTATCAGGAAGTAATAGTTAGACACAATCAGAAAACGCTTCCTTTCTTACCTTTAGTCCTTAAGCAACCCTTTAACTCGTTTGTGTCCCTGAGGAATGAAGGTTTCTGTGGAAAGAAGCTGAATTGAGAGCTGCATCAGTTTTTAAACTTCGGCTTTGTTTATCCTCAGTCTCTTTTGTTCATGAATGATATCTGAATGTTTATCCTCAGTCTCTTTTGTTCATGAATAATATCTAAATGCACAGCTATAGTTTTCTGAATTCTGAAGTCCTTGCTTTCGGTGGAAATTGCCATTGGAATTGACCTTCTGTAGGATCGACTGCTCTGGTAAAGGAGAAAAGACACAGGAAATCATGGAGGGATGGCAGAGGAAGAGAGAAGGAAAGAAAAAAAAACAGATTTCAAAATGAAAAGAACCATAAACACTATCAGAACAAGATGAAAGGCATTTATAAGCGCACAATTTCCCAGAGCCAGGCATACAGCTAAGCTACTATTACCGCCATACTCCCCCCTCCCCCTCCCGCATCTTCCCCTTCCCTATCTTTTCATCCCTGTCCTGTTCACCAACCCCAAAGTGACAGTTTCAGGAACCCTATTTCTCTGCCAGTTTACTTTGAAAGTGATTTGAAGACTGGGTTTTAGGACGGTCTAATACGTTTCTATACAATTATTGATGAATACTTTTCGTCAGCTGTGCAAAGGTCTAAATATGTGAAGACTGTTGCCCTGTGTTCTTCTTTAGTCTAACGCATCATCAAGAACTGGGAGTGGGAGTGGGAGGTCCACGCCCATCAAAGTCATGGCTAACTTGACTTCTAAAGAGGTCGAAGCACGGTGCCGTTGTAAGGAACCTCATTTCACCATCCTATTTTGTTTTGATTCTCTCTCCTTTCGTCTTCCTCACGCAGATTCCCTTCTTTCTGTACTGGCTCTTTTGTAGAGGAAAACTGAGATCGATGTAATGATATGGTGACAACTTGAATGGGTCTTGCAGTGTGGCAGCAGGCAGAAACGGACGGAGAATGAAAGGTGAGTGAGATCAGGGGAGGATATACATCAATGGTTCATGTGTTCAGCAAGTTGACCTTTATGTACCAAGATCAACACAGTGCTGGTTGTCACTTGCGTGCTGCCCGCATGTGGTCAGCTGGACAACATAAGCAGCATGACCCATCTGGCATCGTGGTTGCATCAGGCACAATACTTTTGGTGAAAGAGACCTTTTTTTTTTATATATATATTTATTGTTTCTGACTTGCCAGAAGCGATAAAGAATTTCTTTGCACGTGAAGGTCAAGTGAGTCTTTTGACATGACAATTTCAAAGCAGCAGTGTTACGTTTCTAGACATTTCAGTTTGGTATCCACCTAACAAGCCTTCGACTGCATACAATGTGGCTCAATCGTATCAGCAAAAAACCAGTAGTGTGTGTGGAGGGTTTGAGAATGCAACACAAATGTTTTGAAACAGTCACTTATACTATCCAATATCTAGTACATTGGCATAACAGACCTGCAAATCGCTCTTACATGCACCATGAAAGGGTAACGAGTCCCAGTCTAGTACGTGTGGTCAATAATTGTACTCCCCTCATTTCGTTCCGAATTCCTAAACATGATTTTCTTGTTTTTTCCGTGTGCATTTTGATAAAGGATGTGAATAGTCTGGTAATCAACTTTCTACATGATTCGTATATCTTTATACACTTATATATATTTGTCAAGCTGTTCCTAAAAAATGCAGCTTTCTATATAGTCTGGATAATGAAAATTAATGAGCGTCCCCTCGAGAGGCTAAAAACACATTATGCCCAACATGTGAGGCAGAACCAAGGCTACCAAAACCTCGTCTCTACCACGTCATTATGCCCAGCATGTGAGGCAGAACCAAGGCTGCAACAACGTTGTCTCTACCACGTCATTATGTCCAACATGTGAGGCAGAACCAAAGCTGCAACAACGTTGTCTCTACCACGTCATTATGTCCAGCATGTGAGGCAGAACCAAGGCTGCAACAACGTTGTCTCTACCACGTCATTATGTCCAGCATGTGAGGCAGAACCAAAGCTGCAACAACGTTGTCTCTACCACGTCGGGTTCTCATACTTTTGGTATCCTCTTATCTACGTTCCGTCTCAACATGTCTAAAATTTGACATGTATATTTACAGCATATACGGAAAAGTGTGGAACTGTTCGCGTATTATATGAATCTCACTATAATGTAAATAAGAGTTAATGAATAAGGACATGTGATTTTGTAAAGCGCTGTAATTAGGTGTTTTGAATAAATGTAACAAATGTTCGAGATTATTATTACCTACTTACATTTCACTTTTGTGACACCAGTCTCTTTTGAAAGTTCTCAGCGTTTCCTCCCTCTCTCTCTCTCTCTCTCTGTATGTCTGTCTGTCTGTCTCTCTCTCTCTCTCTCTCTCTCTCTCTCTCTCTCTCTCTCTCTAAAATACTTCCCAGTCACACCTCAATAAGAAAGAATCTAACACTGAACAATGTCATTTGCTACCTATCCCAATCCCTCATCCCTCTCTGACATACGCCTCAGATGTTAACAGTGAAACAATGACAAAGTCACTGACATACTCCTCAGATGTTTACAGTGAAACAATGACAAAGTCATCAGTTAAGGGAGCCATTAGGGAGTTTATATCGTTTCGTCGTCTTCTTTTTCCTTGCCTATCGTCTGAACAGCTTCATGATGACTTTGTAAATGTCAGAAACTCTCGGTAGGGCTTGGAATCACCAACTTGGGGAAGAGGAAGACCTGGCGTACTGTCTGTCATCCAGGTTTCCAGGTGAGGTCACAGCAGGAGGGAATTTAAAGGTTACACACAGAGAGAATTACTGTACTACCAAACGAAAGAATAAACACATTACAAAAACAAACCCACATTTCGACCTCTTTGGTTGAGAGCAAAGAGGTGGAAACGCTTAGTGTTTGTTTAGCAATTTGTTCATTGTTTTTTGTTTTTTTTTTTCATTCGTGGAAGGGATTCTTTTTTATTACTTGTCATTATTCAGATCTACAGGGTCTTAATGGTCCCCCACAGTTGAGGGAAGGCGAGGCTGAGAGAAAGAGAGGCGAGGGGGAGAGAAGAGGGGGGGGAGGAGAAGGGAGGGGAGGGAGGCGGAGAGACAGATCGAGAAGATGAACGAAAGTTCTCTTTAAAAAAACTAAAGAGGAGGAGGAGGAGGAGGAGGAGGATGGAAGAAAGAGAAGAAGGGAGAGAGAGAGAGCGAAGAAGAGAGAGAGGGAGAGAGAGATTCAGACGAGAGAGGAGGAGGAGAGGGACCCGCAGAGAAGCTGGAGAAGGCGAGAGAAGAGGAAGAGAGAACGGGGCGCGAGAGAAACCGATGGAGACAGAGAGGAGAAAGGAGAGAGAGAGGAGAGAGGGGGAGAGAGGAAAGGAAGAGGAGAGAAGGATTTTGTTTTAGGGAATGGAGGGGAGAGAGGGAGAGAGAAGAGGGAGAGAGAGGAGGGGGAGAGAGAGAGCGAGGGAGAGAAGAGAGAGCGGGAGTGAAGTGGCGCGGTCGGAGACGGGAGGCAGAGGTGGAGATAGAGAGGAGAGAGAGAGAGAGGGGGGCGGCGACGGAGAGGATGGAGGGGAGAGGAGAGAGAGGAGAGGAGGAGGAGGGGAGAGGACAGACAAGAGACCGCCACGGAGAGACAGAGAGGGCGAGGAAGAGGAAAGAGAGAAGAAGAAGAAGAGAGAGAAGAGTTGAAAGGAGAGTGGAGAGGGAGAAAGAGAGAAGAGGGGGGGAGCGAGGAGGGGCGGAGGGAGGGGAGAGAGGGGTGAGGGAGGGAGGGGGGAAGAGATAGAGACGAGAGGGAGAAGAGAGGAGAAGGGAGAGAGAGAAGAGAGTGAGGGAGAGGGGGGAGGAGAAGAGAGTGGGGAGAGGGAGAGAGGAGAGGAGAGGAGGGGGAGAGGAGGAGAGGGGAGTGGAGAGAGAGAGAGAAGGAGAGAGAGGGAGGGGAATGATAGAGAGCGGCGGAGAGGAGAGAGACGGGGAGGAGGAGAGAGGGAGAGGAGAGAGAGGGAGGAGGGAGAGAGGGGATGATAGAGAGATGAGAGTGGAAAGAGAGACAGACAGACAGACAATAGGCAGGCAGACAGACAGAGTTTCCCTCGTAAGATTAGTAACTTACCATGAAAGTGGTGATAGTATTGTAAAGAAAGAAATAAAACGCATAAGCAAAGCAAACTGACCATGTTTTACACAGCCAAAAAATCAAGAAAAAAAAAAAACCCGATCTGTTCATCGGGACACCAACAGGGAGGAATTCGCCAGAATCTCCCACTTCAAACCTTACAGGGAGGAAAATCCCTAGAATCTCCCACCTCAAACCTTACAGGGAGGAAAATCCCTAGAATCTCCCACCTCAAAACTTAACAGCGAACGCAGGGTCGATTAAGGAAGTAGAGGCCGTAACTGCCAGCATCGTTTTGTACCCCACAGCACGACGCCTTTCTGCCACTGCAGACACACATCATAGTCCTAGCCCGGGGCAGCAGATTCCGCTCCCACCACACAGCGTGGTTTGTTCAGTGACGACGCTGACGTGTCTATAGTATCATGAACATGCTCCACAGATGTCCAGCCGAGCTGGCTGAAGTGTGACACAGAGAAACCAATGGGCAAAATTCTCTGCTGTCCTCGCCCCATGAGGATAGGTTCTAGGAAAACAAGAGTATAGGAGTTTTATTATTTCATTTATGGATATGAAATCCAATAAATAATCAATAAAGAGGAGAGAAGTGAGAGAGAGAGAGAGAGAGAGAGAGAGGAGAGAGAGAGAGAGAGAGAGAGAGAGACAGACAGACAGACAGACAGACAGACAGACAGACAGACAGACAGACAGACAGGAGACAGAGACAGACAGACAGCCAGACATATGGGCAGTTCGCATTAATCACAGTGATCCAGAATGATGTTTGTCGAGAACAAATTTGCCAAGACTTCATAAGACTTTTTCCCCGCAGACTTTTTCTGCACCAGGTATTCGTTAAAATCTTTTACACAGGCTGTGCATGCCAGCCGCGGCTACACTAATGCATACAAAAAAAAAATCACGTGTACGAACACATCGCGTGCGCGAAAGAACACAAATATTCTCTCTCTCTCTCTCTCTCTCTCTCTCTCTCTCTCTCTCTCTCTCTCTCTATCTCTCTCTCTCTCTCTCTCTCTCTCTCACACACACACACACACACACACACACACACATATACAGAGAGAGAGAGAGAGAGGAGAGAGAGAGAGAGAGAGAGAGAGAGAGAGAGAGAGACGAACACGCACCTGGGTGCACACACACACACGCAAACACACACACACACACACGCGCGCGCGCGCGGGCAAACATACATTTCATTTCGTTTATTCCTTCGTTCCTTCCTTCCTTCCTTCCTTCCTTCCTTCCTTCCTTCCTTCCTTCCTTCTTTCCTTCCTTTATTCATTCATCCATTTCCTTCGTTCCTTCATTCTTTCATTCATTCTTTTATTCATTCATTTATCCATATATAGACGCCATATCACATGCCACGAAAGATACCATTCCAAGCATTACCAATACTTAAGGTGAAATGCACAGGTCAGGAACTTGACCAGTACTTGATGTGAAATGCACAGGTCAGGAACCTGACCAGTACTTGATGTGAAATGATCAGGTCAGGAACCTGACCAGTACTTGATGTGAAATGCACAGGTCAGGAACCTGACCAGTACTTGACGTGAAATGCACAGGTCAGGAACCTGACCAGTACTTGATATGAAATGCACAGGTCAGGAACTTGACCAGTCTTGTCCTTGATGACCCACGCCTATTTCACAGATACACTTTCCTTAAAGTTTGTATGATGATTTAGATTTATCCTCAAGACACTTGCCAAAGAGCATACAAACGTGGTGTAGTCTAGCCTGTGATTTCAGGAACTGACGTGAATTTGATTTAACCCATTATCAACTTAGAAGTTTCACAATACCATGTATATTGTCAAAGTCGATTTCGAAATGGGGATGAGAATATTTGAAATATACACCTTGTGTCAAAGCTGAAACACTCCAGGCTGCGACCCAGTTCTTTCCATTTATAATCTATTTCATTTTCAGTACAAACAAGATGAAGGTTGTGTTTGTTAGTGAGAGGCCTAGAAAGGAAAATTCGTAATTAAAAAAAAAAAAAAAAAAAAAAAAAAAAAAAAACACGAATAGTCACGTCCTCTCATTGATGTCGTCATTGTGTGCGTAATCCGTGCTTTTAGGCATGTTTCGACATGGATAATCACGTACCAACCATCAAAACCGATTTAGAGCGTTCGATAATAACAAAATGTTATCGTTGACAAAACCGTTGTTAGAAATGGTTTGACTTTCAAATTTTAGAGTGATTCTCCATGACACAATATTGATGGTGTGTTTTTAAAGCGAAGCTACACCAGTGAATGAAGCATCGGTTTGGTAGACGGTGTCAACTGCCTCTGTTAGCGAAGTCTGCTAACTTTACTGTAAGCATAACATCTCCAATACCTACGGTGAATGAAAAACACTAAATACAAAAACAAAATAGCCGGGGCTCGAACATTACTTTATGTGTAACGAAAAAACAAACGCATCGTTGACCTCCCGTGAAAAATCTAGCATCAGCTTCCTGTTATCTTGGAAACATAGTGCCTCCAAAACATAAGAAACAAGACACGGTGCACTCAGCTTTCAGATGAATGCTTCCACACACAGCTATCAGAAAATGCTGTCACAGACAGCACACACAGCTGTCAGAGGAATGCTGTCACAGTGTACTCAGCTATCAGAGGAATGCTGTCACAGTGCACTCAGCTATCAGAGGAATGCTGTCACAGTGCACTCAGCTATCAGAGGAATGCTGTCACAGTGCACTCAGCTATAAGAGGAATGCTGTCACACAGAATGCACTCAGCTATCAGAGGAATGCTGTCACACACAGTGCACTCAGCTATCAGAGGAATGCTGTCACACACAGTGCACTCAGCTATCAGAGGAATGCTGTCACACACAGTGCACTCAGCTATCAGAGGAATGCTGTCACACACAGTGCACACAGCTATCAGAGGAATGCTGTCACACAGAATGCACTCAGCTATCAGAGGAATGCTGTCACGCACAGTGCAAACAGCTATCAGAAGAATGCTATTACACACAGTACACACAACTATCAGAGGAATGCTGTCACACATAGCTATCAGAGGAATGCTGTCACACACAGAGCACTCAGCTATCAGAGGAATGCTGTCACACACACACAGTACACTCAGCTATCAGAGGAATGCTGTCACACACAGTGCACTCAGCTATCAGAGAATGCTGTCACACACACAGTACACTCACTATCAGAGGAATGCTGCCACACACAATACACTCAGCTATCGGAGGAATGCTTTTTTGCAGGCAATGTGAGCTGGCACCTTTAATGATTGTTCTGGGAAAATATAAACCCCGATGTTGTTTCCCACGCAATCTTGGGAGAGCTTGGAGTCTATCGATTGGTGCCAGCAGATGGAACAGGGCAGCACCTCCAGTCAGTTTTTATCAAGGAGACCGCTACGTAAAGCAGCGGCTGTAAACAAACATCCCAGGAGAAGAATGTCATGACAGAAAACTGTAGGTAGTTCAAGGGAGAGTAGACATGGTAGATACGAAGGTATTATAAAAGGAAGGTTAAAGTACAAATCATGGCCAAAATGTTGATCTTTGGAAGGTTTTATTCTGATGATAAAACTGTTAAAACATACACCCAAACAAGCTGATTGACAAGGCTTAAAGAGGGTATTCTAATGTCTTAACTTTACTTCCATGTTTAGTGATCATTGTAGTTGAGTCTCGCTGTCCGTCATTAGATTAAACTGTGAGCTGCAAATTCATCAACTTCTACACTGCCGGATAGAACAGTGATAGAACAGTCTAACTCCATTCATCTTTTCCCCCGTACGTCTGTATCCACCACTCCAGCCATCTCCTTTGTCTCCAGGGTCTTTTTGTGTGCCGACACAGCACCACAACATGTTTGGTTGACATGAACTGAGTTCAACTTTTAACTTGTATCCTTTATCCTGTGCATGTTTACTCTTCACAATTCTACAAAATTACACTGACTTGAAGATTCTCTCTCTCTCTCTCTCTCTCTCTCTCTCTCTCTCTCTCTCTCTCTCTCTCTCTCTCTCTCTCTCTTTTCTCCATCAGTCCCATGTGTGTCTCGCTCTGTCTCTCTATGTCTCTCTCTGTCTCTATGCCTCCATCTGTCTGTTTCTCTCTCCCACTGTCTCTCTGTGTCTCTCTCTGTCTCTATGCCTCTGTCTGTTTCTCTCTCTCTATATGTGTGTGTGTGTGTGTGTGTGTGTGTGTGTGTGTGTGTGTGTGTGTGTGTGTGTGTGTGTGTGTGTGTGTTGTGAGAGAGAGAGAGAGAGAGAGAGAGAGTGTGTGTGTGTGTGTGTGTGCGTTGTGAGTGTGTGTGTGTGTGTGTGTGTGTGTGTGTGTGTGTGTGTGTGTGTGTGTGTGTGTGTTGTGAGTGTGGTGTGTGTGTGTGTGTGTGTGTGTGTGTGTGTGTGTGTGTGTGTGTGTGTGAGATGCACACACACTTCATTAAGAGAGATGCCTTTCTATGAAAAAAACAATCAACATTGTCGCTGTCTCTCCGGATAAGGGGACATTGGGGGATGTCAAAAGAATTGCGTTTGGCGTTTCTCATCAGCAGACCTCTGCACAAGTGCATTCCATCAGCCTAATCAGCAGCCAGATTGGGAATGGACAAGGCAGACAGGGAGAAAGATAGAACCGTGTTAGCCAGTCACACGACCATATTGTGACCAATGTTTACAAAGCCCACCGACCCCATTTCTGCCTGCACGCCTGTCGCCCATTTCCTGTCGTCAAGTTAGGAGGAAAGAAGATGAAAATGGGGTCAGGAGATCGAATGAGAGAGAGAGATGAGAGAGAGAGAAGGAAAAGAAAGAAGAAGGAACTGAGATAAAGTAATGAGGGGAGATAGGCAGACAGACAGACAGACAAATAGACATATAGCTAGACAGACAGACAGACAGACAAACAGGCAGAGATCATGGGGAAGGAAGGAAGGGGCTGGAGAATGACCTAAGGGTTATGTCCGCGTAAGTAAAATAAGCAAAAACTGTCCAGTGGCTATGAAAGATAATTATCATCTACATTGCATTCCACTTAATAAAAGCTGAAACCAAGTATGCCACAATACAAAGCAACCTATCAAGAAGCGAAGCGTCAAATTACTTTGGGGGGAGATTCATGTCTTGTTGACATGTCTGTGTCTAAAATTGCATGGATCCTTTGTACTATATGGCTGGAAACAATTTCAGTGTAAGAGCAGAAGAACAAAGGAAGAGAGAGAGAGAGAGAGAGAGAGAGAGAGAGAGAGAGAGAGAGAGAGAGAGAGATACATGGAGAGAGAGAAACATACATACAGAAGAGTGAGAGAGTGTGTGTGTGTGTGTGCATACATTATAACATACATACATGTGTGTGTGTGTGTGTCCACATTCACAGCATAGCAACTCATCCACTACCATCTTGAGATAACTGAGTTCAGGCAGTGAAGTTTCCAGTAATTTCACCCAATTTATCTCCCCCTTGTTCACAAAATCATTTTTATCTAATCAACAAATAAAGTTGCAGACCTGAAAAATATATATAAAAATGTTGATAGATGGCATTGCAGAGTGTGCATCATAACATCTGAAAATCTCCCTTCCATTATCACCATATTACAATGCTATGAACAGTCTGTGACACACTGTGCCGACACAAAACACAAATGGTGATGACTTTCCGGAACAATGAGAAATGAATGAACAACAAAGGAAGAAAAACAAAACAGCATCTAAATGAAAACTAAGAAAGCATGGGTAAAATGATTGATAGAAATGAGGACAATTTGTAGCAGAAAATGACTCTGCTATTCCCATGAAGGTCGTGAAGCGGGAAATGATGTCAACCTTCAGTGTCACTGAACCTGACCCGGAGACACGGTTCTGGCACTTCATGACCGAGACACGCTTGTGGCACACACGGTGTAGGAAGTTAAACAGGGGCAAAACTGCAGTGACTAATCAGCCACCTAGCAGCCTGTCCCTTCCTGGCATTGCATGATTACAGACTGGGAATGAGGCGATTTGTTCTTCAGGGCTGATGCTGGGGAAGTCTAGCCCAGACCGTCTGCTCTGTTCCCCCCCCCCCCCCCCCCCCCCTTTCAGTTCCACTTACCTTCCCTTCCTCCTCCACCATCATGTCCCCGCCGACACCCTCTCACCCTCTCCTTTCCCCTTCCTCCCCCTGCCTGCTGGGAGACGTTGGGGGATCAGACGACAGCTGTGGTGCCAGGCGGTAAACCAGCTTGCAGCAGAGATGGACCAATCCCTGCCAATTAGTGTGCTCCGCCACCCCCCTTCCCTCTCTCTCTCTCTCTCTCTCTCTCTCTCTCTCTCTCTCTCTCTCTCTCTCTCTCTCTCTCTCTCTCTCCAGGGCTGGCTGGGTGGAAAAAAGCATGCACACTTTGCTTATCTCATTACCCTGACAAAATAAAATTCTTCGTCTCTCTCTCTCTCTCTCTCTCTCTCTCTCTCTCTCTCTCTCTGCACTCGATTTTATCGTACCTTTTATTGTTCAAGAACTGAGCGTTTTTAGACTAGATGTGTAACAGAGAAAACCATACAAGTACACTTTGTATGTCGCTTTTAGATGACACCCTGGAGAACGTTTTGCCTAAAATCATGTCCTATCAGCAGGACCAACTGTTGACAAACCCTGGAGAAGATCAAAACCATTTTCTCTGTAACATAATCACAACATAATCTTTGATGAATTCCAAGGCGTAAATTACCCAGTTACTTCCAGCTGTCACGGACCACACATCACTCTTGGTAATTAAAGATCTTCCAACACCACTCCATATTCTGTTAAATCTAATGCTTAAAGAAATGCTGACCAAGAATAAAAAAAAAAACCTTCAATCTCTCAAACGTTGTCCACGCTCTCTAAAAGAAAACACAAAAAAACAAGATGCAGAAGGGCATGGAGAAGTCAGGATGTGAAGGCGGCATAGCCCCCCTTTAAAGCATAAAGACTTCAGTGTCAACACACAGCATAGCCCCCCCTTTAAAGCATAAAGACTCAGTGTCAACACAGCATAGCCCCCCTTTAAAGCGTAAAGACTTCAGTGTCAACACACAGCATAGCCCCCCTTTAAAGCAAAGACTTCAGTGTCAACACACAGCATAGCCCCCCTTTAAAGCGTAAAGACTTCAGTGTCAACACACAGCATAGCCCCATTTAAAGCAAAGAGTTCAGTGTCAACCACCATAGCCCCCCTTAAAGCATAAAAGACTTCTTTGTCAACACACAGCATAGCCCCCCTTTAAAGCATAAAGACTTCAGTGTCAACATTACAGCATAGCCCCCCTTTAAAGCATAAAGACTTCAGTGTCAACATACAGCATAGCCCCCCTTTAAAGCATAAAGACCTTCAGCATAAAGACGTCAACACACACAGCATAGCCCCCCTTTAAAGCGTAAAGAGTTCAGTGTCAACACACAGCATAGCCCCCCTTTAAAGTGTAAAGAGTTCAGTGTCAAACACAGTAGCCCCCTTTAAAAGCATAAAGACTTCAGTGTCAACACACAGCATAGCCCCCCTTTAAAGTGTAAAGAGTTCAGTGTCAACACACAGCATAGCCCCCCTTAAAAGCATATAAAGACTTCGGTGTCAACACGCCCCCCCCCCCCCTTTTAAAGCGTAAAGACTTCAGTGTCCACGAACGGCTGTAACGGCTGTAACGTTTTTTTTTTCTGTATGGCATGTCAGAAAATACTTCGCCGATCTTTGTGAAAATTAGCAGGTGTCACGTTGGTCTAGGGGTCCAAAACGGAAGGCTGTCTCGAACACTTGCGAACGCGCCAACAATAGACCACCAAAGATTTCATATTCACACTCCTTTATTTAAACATGCGACAAATGAGAAAAAAGAACGGGAATGGGGTAGGGTAAGCAAACTAATCTAGAATGAAAAGGATTCCCGAACTACACCCTCCCTCCCTACCACCTAAACCCGATAAGTCAAAGGGCAGGGGGATGCAGTGGGAAGAGGGAAGGGGCCACAACCTTCAAACTAAAGCATGACAAACGGTGAGGAAGAGAACAAAAACGACAGGAGAGGAAGGTCAAGACAAGAAGACAGGACACAACAACATGCGCTCGCCTCTTAACCCACACAACGATCTCTTTCTCATCTTTCTCTTAATATTGGTCCACGTCCCGGGGTGGAGGTTGGTTCCGGTAGGAAATGGGTCCCACGATTTTGTCTGCTGGGAATGTCCGAGTCAGAAGAGGGGTGGACGTGAAAAGGTGGTGGCCTCCTCTTCGGGGACCGACACGATGATCCGACCCCTGGAAACACACAGCTGTGTAGAAACACCATAACTACTTGTGCCATGTTGGCCAGTGATTCTCTAAAGTATGAGGACAGTGGGAGGAGAGGCCAGTCGTTCACAGACACTCCCACTCATCTACCCACAGATTCACCCAAGAAGAGATGATAGCCAAGGAACCCTCTTTTATTAGCCAGAGAGGGGGAAACAAGAAGCCAGAAGAGGAAAGAAAGTGGAGAATATAGGACAGGTACGATGGCCACACACAAAGGCAGTACCTCTCACACTTACCTACCCCCCCAGGAAAAAGAAAAAAGCCAGGAAAAAAACAAGTGGAGGGGGGGGGAGAGGGGAGGAACGGGTAGGACCAGGTACGATGGGGGGGGGGGGGGGGGGGGGGGGGGATTGAGGGGGGGGGGCCAGGAAAAACAAGGGGGAGCCTGGAGGAGGGACGGTGGGGGATGGGGGGGGGGGGGGGGGGGGGGGGAGGACTCCTAAAAACGGTGCCACGCTCTTGACAAGCATTTCAGAAAAATACCATTCCCGCCTGCACCTAAAGAAAACCACTACGCACACAATACTATAACATCCAAGAAAATGATAATTCCCACGAAAAACCCGGCACTGGAAATCTAATGATTAATCCACCACTATTACATGAAATGGTCATAGTCGCGGTCGGTATACGAACTACTGCAACGCCCTTCTTAACCCTTACCTCAACAGCTAGTGAAATAAGGAGTTCTGGTGGCCCACGGCAACCTCGACCTCACGGATCTTCCCCCACGCCGAAGGGCTCCTCCGCGACAGACGGCCCTCAGGGGGGAGGGGGGCGACGGCTCCGGGGGGGGGTTTGGGGGGGGGGGGGGGGTGGGGGGGGGTGCGTGAAAGACGGCCACGGTGGGGGGCCTCTAGCGAATGGAAAGAACGGTGACGCCTCTAGACCAAGACGGTCCGACAAAGGTCAATAGGGTAGGCAGCGTCGACGCTGACGCTGGTACCTGGCCACCAGATGTCACCAAGACTGCAGGGAAGGGTGGCGGGTAGTGACGGCGCGAGCTGGATGGTGATGAGGAGTTCTTCTAGGTCCAAAATAGGGAGAGAGGATGGTTCAGACAGCTCGCGTACGATGCTAGGTCGATTTTCATAGTGTAGTGCAGTACCTCAGGCAGCGGCCTTCACCGAAGGAAGGCGATCCATAAAAACGGGGTCCCCGTCCCGTCCCACCACACGTCGAAGGATGTCGCAGGTGCCTCCATCAACGAAGCCTGACCCTCGGCTCAACGATGACGTCGAGGGCGGAGGACGCGGAGGTGACGAGCCTCCTGGATGGCTGATTCTTGTTGTTCCCTCGGCTGCTGTCCCTTCTCTAACTTCATAAACACTGTCGTTCCACTTCTCTTCACCTTCGTGACGTAGGCACAGCTCACCAACAAACACCCCCCCCCCCCCCCCACCACAAACACACACACACACACAAACCACGATCGGTGGGCAGTGGTTGGTATGGTCAACCCCCCTACCGTCAACGTGGGGAAGCCTGGGGTTCTAATGAGCTGAACTAACCCTACAGCACGTGTTTCCGCTTGGAATGCAGGGACACTCGCTGTAGCCGCATCAAGAAAAAAAAGGAGGGAAGGCAGAGAATAAAAAAAAATTTTCTTCTTTATGAAATAGCTCAGAAGGTACTTGGCCGATCTTTCTGAAAATTAGGAGGTATGTTCATTATGGATCACGAATAATGCCCGATGTTTTAGTTTACCGTGGTAGCCGTTACTAACGGCTGTAACGGCCTGTAACGGTTTTTCTTCTTTATGGCATATCTCAGAAAGTGCATGGCCGATCTTTGTGAAAATTAGCAGGTATTTTCAATATGTGTCACGGATGATGCCTGATGTTTTTACTTACCCCCATTATAGCCGTTACTAACGGCTGTAACGGGCTGTAAACGGGTTTTCTTCTTTATGGAATATCTCAGAAAGTACTTGGCCGATCTTTCTGAAAATTTGTAGGTATGTTCATTATGGGTCACAAATAATGAGCAATGTTTTAGTTTACCGTTAGAGCCGTTACTAACGGCTGTAACGGCTTGTAACGGTTTTTCTTCTTTATGGAATATCTCCGAAAGTACTCGACCGATCTTGATGAAAATTAGCAGGTATGTTCATTATGGGTCACGAATGATGCCTGATGTTTAGTTTTACCCGTCATAGTCGTTACTAACGGCTGTAACGGCCTGCAAACAGTTTTTTTAACCTCTTCATGGAATATCTCAGAAAGTACTTGGCCGATCTTTCTGAAAATTAGCAGGTACGTTCATTATGGGTCACGGATGATGCCCGATGTTTTATTTTACCCCGTTATAGCCGTTACTAACGCTGTAACGGCCTGTAACGGTTTTTTCTTCTTCTTGGAATATCTCAGAAAGTACTTGGCCGATCTTTGTCAAAATTAGCAGGTATGTTCACTATGGCTTACGGATGATGCCGATGTTTTAGTTTAACTTATAGCCGTTACTAACGGCTATATCGGCTCATAATGGTTTTTTTTCTCTTTATCGAATATCTCAGAAAGTACTTGGCCGAACTTTCTGAAATTTGTAGGTATGTCCATTATGGGCGACGGATGATGCCCGACGTTTTAGTTTACCGTTGTAGCCGTTACTGACGGCTGAACGGCTGTAACGGCCCATAATAGTTTTTTCTTTTTTTTATGGAATGTCTCAGAAAGTACTTGGCCGATCTTTCTGAAAATTTGTAGGTATGTTTCATTATGGGTCACGGATCATGCCCGACGTTTAATTTACCGTTATGGCCGTTACTAACGGCTATAACGACCCCCATAACGGTTTTTTTTTTATGGAATATCTCAGAAAAGTAAGTGGCCGATCTTTCTGAAAATTTGTAGGTATGTTCATTATGGGTCACAGAGATGCCCGATGTTTAAGTTTACCGTTATAGCCGTTACTAACGGCCCATATGTTTTTCTTCTTGATGAAAATCTCAGAAAGTTCTTGGCCGATCTTTCTGAAAATTTGTAAGTATGTTCATTATAGGTCACAGATGATGGCCGATGTTTACCAGAATAGCCATTACTAAAGGTGGAATATCTCAGTCGCTATCAAGCCAACACAACTGTCTCGTCACTGACAAATATTTCATTTTTCTTGGAGTTGCTGTCAGTTCAGTGGATTAGGGGATCCAATGATGTGTGTGTGTGTGTGTGGTGTGTGTGTGTGTGTGTGCGCGCGCGCGCGCGCGCGCGCGCGCCGTGTGTGTGTGTGTGTGTGCATGCGTTCGTGCGAATGTGTGTCTTTGTGTGTTTGGGTGGTGTGTGTGTACGTGTGTGTGTGTGTGTGTGTGTGTGTGTGTGTGTGTGTGTGGTGGTGTGTGTGTGTGTGTGTGTGTGAGCGACTACTGATTTTCACCGATTGTGATGCATTTGCTATGTAAATACATCCCAAACACGCGCATGTGTGCACACCCCACACCACACACAAATACGCATGCACGCGCGGGCACACACACACACACACACACACACCACACACACACACACACACACACACACCACACACACACACTTAAGCATGCATGCACGCACTCATAGACAAAAGGAGTTGAGGCGGTTGAAGCTTTTAATGAAGACACGCTGTGGTCAAGAGTGAAACCATCAGCTGAGTAGCTTCACAATTCTTTCAGTCGTATGCGAACGACTTTTCCTGAGACATTTAGGACATTTCGTCCCCTGCGTTCTGGATAGTAAATTGAAATCAATCTACGCATTGCTGGATCATTCCCCTAAATAGTATCAGTAATCCTGCCAACAGAGAGACAGACACACACAAAACAGACAGACAGACGACAGAAGATCAGCAAGACAGACAGATTGTTTTCAAAGAGACCCAGATGCCCCCATGCCACATTTTACCCTCGGTGTACAAAATGATGAGCGCAAACTCTTCTGCACATTACAGAAATATTCACTGAACTACTTTCAACTCACCCTACAGACAGATAGTCACACAGACAGATGGAAAGACAAACAGCGTACAGACCTACAGAAGGGATGAAAAACAGACAGACAGGACCGAAAAAACAATCTCTTCCATTTAAGTAGAAAGAACGCATAGTTTTAATTTATGTATCAAATTTATACATAGTAACTTAAGGACTTTATAGATAGCTAGATAGCTAGATAGAGATAGATAGATCGATAGATGGATAGATGGATAGATAGATAGATAGACAGGCAGAGAGAGAGAGAAAGGAGAGAGAGAGGAGAGAGAGAGAGAGAGAGAGAGAGAGAGAGAGAGAGAGAGAGGAGAAAAGGAAAGTATGTGACAGTTGACTTTACTGTTTTCTAGGTAACAGTCAGACACAATCAGAAAAGATATCCATTTTCACCCTAAAGCCCTTATAGTCAACATTCATCTCGTTTACATTGAAGAGGAAATTGATTTTTCAACTGAAAGAAGTTAAGTTAGACACTAGCTCTTTCCAAAATTCCTCTTTGTTTTCCTCAGTCTCTTTTATTTTATGAATATTACCTGTTCATCTTTAGTTTGCCCTGATTCTGTACACTTCCTTGCAAGTAGTGGAGGAAAGAGCCGTTGGAGTTTACGATTTGTATGGGCGATTACCCTGGATTACAGAACAGGACACAGAAAAAAAGTCGAGTGTGTGTGTCTGTGTGTGTGTGTGTGTGGGGGGGGGGGGGGGGGGGGGGGGGGGGGGGGGGGGTAGGGTAGAGAAGGAGGAAAAGGAAGGAGGAAAATCGAAAATGAGAAAAAGTTGTAAAAACCATCAGAACGAGATGAAAGACGCATTTATCGGCGCACAATTCCGCAGAGCTTGACGTATACTGCTACCACCACCACCACCCCTCTCCTCCTTCATCCCTTCTCTCTCCTCCTTCTCCTTTTCTCCATCCCCAAGTGGACAGTTTTGAGCAACCCTATTTCTCTAACAGTTTCACTTTTCGATGGATTGAAGTTTTGGGTTCTTGGACAAAGTTTACTACTGTTTTAAGCAGTTGATGAACGATTTTCACCTGATGTGCAAAGGCCTATCTTCTGCTATGGCTCTCCATCCCGTTGCACTTAGTGAGAGTGGGAATAGGAGGGGCCGAAACCTATCAAAGTCATGGTTAACTTGCCTCTTTAAAAAAAGGTCAAAGCACGTGACTGTTTTAAGGAAACTCATCTCACCATCCTATTTTCTTTCGATCTCTCTTCTTCCTCGTGCTTATTGCTTCTCTCTGTGTTGGCTTGTTTATATAGAGGAAGTTGAGATCGATGTGGTGAGGGTGGTGACAGTCTTATTGTGTGGTAGCAGGCAGAAACAGAGGGAGAGGTGGGAGTGGGTGAGATCAGGGGAGACAATACATCAACGGTTTAGTTGTTCAGCAGCTGACCTTTACGTATCGATGTTTATACAGTGCTGGTTGCCCCTTGCATGCTGCCCTCAACATGTGGTCAGCTGGCACTGTGTCAGCAGTATGACGTACCTGGCATCATCGTCTCATCAGCAGAGACATACTTGTTATTTTTACTGTTTAATTCTGACTTGCCAGAACTGATTTATTTTTTCGTGTGAATGCCAAGTGAATCTTTTGGCATGACCATTTTACAGCGGCGTGGTACATTTCAATCAGTCATCCCATCTAACAAGAGTTTGACATCATACACTGTGGCTCCATTGTATAAACATCAGTATGTAAATAGTATACAATACATCACTTCTGTAAAACAAAAGCCAATTACACTGATCTTAAAATCCAGCAGCATATAGATAAAGCAATCTTGAACATTGCCGATGCATGCGCCACTAGTGGAGAGACAATTTCTCTGGCTAGAACACCTGATCCGTCACCTTATTCTCTTCTTTTCATTCCAAATGTCTAGTCATAAAAACTTTCTATTTATCTATGTACGTTCAGTATTAAAGAATATTAATACTCTGACATTTGATTTCCTTCACGACTCGCGTATCTTTACATGCTGTCAAGTTTATCACAAAAAATAACGCAATTGTCTGTTTAGGCTGGTTAACAAAAACAGCCTCCCATCGATCGACGAGATACAAAAAAATCCTCCCAAGCGAGTACAGTCGTAGCGAGCGAGTTAGTTAGGCAGAACCAAGATAACAAAGACAATTGTCTCCACCATGTCAGGCTCCAGTTCTGTTCGCGGCCACCCCAGTTATGCTTTACCTCAACACTCTGACATTTGGCACATTATATGTACAGCATTTACTGGGAGACTTTAGTCTGTCTGTGTATATGTGAATGCCTGTGTACATGTGATGTGTGAGTTAATGAATAAAGTACATGTCAAACAAGTCACAATGTGATTTTCTACAGCGCTGCGAGTAGCTATTTTGAACATGTTAAACAAATGTGTGATACTACCGCTAACTGACTGACATTTGTAGTGTTTCCATTCTCTCTCTCACTCTCTCTCTCTCTCTCTCTCTCTCTCTCTCCTCTCTCTCTCTCTCTCTCTCTCTCTCTCTCTCGTTGCAAAACGTTTCCGCTGTTACACCACAATAAGAAAGAATGACCTCTGAGCAGTCTCATTTTGTCATTCCCCCTCACCCCTACTGCCGCTCTCCTTCCCTGATGTTTTCGTGGAGCAGCGACGAACAGCGACAAATGGACCACTTCAGAGAGCCGTTAGAGGAGTTTCCATCTTTTCGTCTTCATCTTTTACTGTCTTCTTCATAGGGTCGTAATGAGTTTGCAAATGTTAAAAAACTCTCGAAAAGGTTCTAGAAACACAAACGTTTGTGAGAGAAACAGATGACTGCAGTGGAAAATTGAAACGATTACAGAGAGAAACGACTGTGCAGCCAAAC
>JADBJO010021151.1:0-5000 GCA_016801955.1 Conus betulinus | reverse complement strand
ACAACTTTGAGTTTAATCTGACAATAAATTGGTTTCAGTCAGTCAGTCAGTGTGTGTGGTGTGTGTGTGTGTGTGTGTGTGTGTGTGTGTGTGTGTGTGTGTGTGTGTGTGTGCACGCGCGCGCGCGCGCGCGCGTGTGTGTGTGTGTGTGTGTGTGTGTGTGCGTGTGCGTGTAAGTGGGCTCGCTAAGTGTATGTGTATCTATGTGTGCATCTGTGCCTAACTTCTGTTGCGGTGTATGTAGCAAATCATGAATCCCTCTATCTAAATTCTTTGCCAATGACAAAATGTTTCCATAATTCTGGCCAAAGGCAAAGTCAACTGCGCCATGTGTACGGCACAGCATGATGGAACATGCAGCCCGTGCTCACCCTTCCGCCGCAATTCACCTTCCCTGAACTGAATCATGTCTCCATTCACTGGGTGACTACAGAGGGTTTTCAAGCTGTAAAAATCCAACCATCTGACCATCACCTCCACAGTCAAATGTCTGACCATATGACTGCGAGCCCCTCTACGCTCTTCAACAACATTTCAATATTCATAACATGATGGCTACCAGACTAAACAGGTCACTCAGTTAATGAACGTTACTCACGGTGTGCGTAGCTTTCGTCGGCAATCCGGCTGACTTCTTCAGCGCAACTGCTGGGTTGAGAACTGGATTCAGTGCGCACCGGCCGTGAGCGAACTCACGACAATGCGACTGAATGAGTGAGGAGTACACCGATGGCAGGTTGTGCCGGCCGCGGTCGCGGTTAAGGGTGGGGTTCCTGGCGACGATGTGGACTGCCTCCTTTACTCCCCTCTGGAACTATCTTGCTTCTCTGTCGAGCACTTGCACGTTGTCCTTTTCAAATGATGTTGGGTGTGGGTCAGATGTTCACCCACTGGAGAGGACTCACGTTTGTGATCCTTTAGTCTCTTGTGCAGGTTGCGCTCAGTTTCACCAGTGTAACTATGGTCACAGTCCTGGCAGTCTATCTTGTATATCACCCCTGATTTGTCCAATTTGTCAGTTTTGTCTTGGGGTGGACTAACTGGCTTCTGATGGTGTTGGGTGGGCTGTCGTGGACACTGACTCCCAACTTTCTGATCTTCCTGCTGAGAGCTTCAGTGACGCCGCTGACGACGGCATGGAGACGTGCCCTCTCGAAGGGGTTTGACGTTCAGTGGAGGGGTGGGGTATGATTTTCTTGCCCCCCCCCCCCCCCCCCCCCCGGGATATCCCAGGCCCACTTCTGGTATCCCAATATACTTAGCACTTTCTTGATGTGCTGCACCTCTTCTTCCCTAGGTGTCATGGTCTTCATCGTCTTCGCTCGGTGGGGAGGGTGCCATAACTCCCAGCTTGTGTTCCAGTGGCTGGTGACTGTCAAATTGCAAATACTGGTCTGTGTGGGTCGGCTTTCTGTAGACGGAGAAGGCGAGGCCTGTCTCTGTCTGGGTAATGCAGGTGTCCAACATCGCGAAACTGCCGTTCTCTTCTGCCTCATAGGTGAACTTGGTCGCAGGATGTGGTTATTGAGATGGGTTGTGAAGTCTTCGACCGCGATGATCTTTTTAGTACAGTCATGGTGTCGTCCATGTAGCGGCCCCAATAGCAAGGAGGGGTGTGGAACGATGCCAAAGCTTTCTCCTCGAAGTCTTCCATAAAGAGGTTAGCTACAATAGGACGCACAGGGGACCCATGGCTGCACCCTCGGTCTGTTGGTAGAACTGTCCTTCAAAGGTGAAGTAGGTGGTGTTGAGGCAGCAGGATAGCAGATCACAGATGCGTTCTACTGAGTTGGTGCGCTGCTGAAGGCTGTTGTCATCCTGTAACCTCCCTCTGATTATGTCAATACTGCCCCTACCAGGGACACTGGTGAACAGTGCTGTGACATCATACATCATAGGGCACCAGAATCTCATCAGGCTGTGGTACAAACTTTTGACAATTTCTTCACCAGGTCTGCACTGTTGGCAATGGAATGTTCTGTCTTTCTACCAAAGGCGAGAGGATGTCTGCAACAAAGCGGGCCGTCTCATACATCAGGGATCCCCTAGATGCAACAATGGGACGGAGGGGTACATCCCTCTTGTGCACTTTAGGCAGTCCGTAGAACTTCGGCACATCTGTAGCTGAGGGGTACAATCTGCGGTACTGTTCTGAAGAGAGTTCTCCTGACTTCTGCAGGCCATGCAGTAGTTTGGTCAGGCGTGCAGTATACTTGCTGGTGGGCTCTTTGTTCAGCTGTTGGTAGGTCTCCTTGTCTTCTAATAAATTATGGGCCTTCTCATAGTACTGTCCCTTGGGTAGGATGACTGTGGCATGGCCTTTGTCGGCTGGGAGAATCATAATGGAATCCTTCTTCTTCAGTTCTTGTAGTGCGAGTCTTTCATCCCTAGAAATGTTGGATTTGGGAGGTTTGCTCTGTTTGAGAATGTTCACACACTCTGATAGGTGTGTGGCCTCGTCGGTCCGAGGACCGATCTGACGACACGCAGTTTCAATGCTGGTAATGTACTCCGTGATAGGAAGTTGTCTGGAATAACCGCGAAATTGAGCCCCTTTCTTGACACTGAACCATTCTGCTTCAGTCAAACATTGATCAGATAAATTCACCACCCACCTATTTTTTTCAGTTCTTGCGTTTCTTGATCACTGACAGAAGTAATTGGCACGCAATCGTCTTGTTTTGGTTTAGCCTGCAATTTCGCAAACTTCTTCCTCGGGCGCATGCGCACTTTGTTCTACTCATGCCTGACAGTGCAGTCGAACAAAGCGACCGTCTCCGCCATGATAGTATTGGGTACACAAGCACTGAGTTCATACTTTAAAGTAGCGATCGTGTTGTTGATGATCACAAAACGACTGTTAATTTGTTTAATCCGTTCGTTCATTTATAGTTTGCCGTCCACTTGGACAGCACAAAATCTTGCAGTATTTCCGACGAAAAAGAAAAAGAACTTTGTTACACTTTCTTCTAAATAAACTACAACAATGATACAACGTTACACTCCTATTGGATAATACATCTGAAACCTGTACATTGTGACATTTGTTCATGAAGAATGCTGGTTTGTTATTATTCGCGTTGTATCAGAGCAGCCCCACGCTCCTGGAGGAGTTCACACGCTGTGGATAAGAACAGATCCTCAAACTGCAAACCTTTTCAGCCAGCTATCGCCGCCCATCGCCTTTCATGCCAAATGGCGCCACTGGCACTGGAGCAGAACAAGGGGCAATTTTCAGAACACGCGTTTCCGCGAGACTCATACGATGCAATCACGGGGAATGCCCGCGAAAGCAGTAGCTACTAATCCACCCCCACACCCCATCACACCTTCTCCTGTGTCTATCGACCTCCACCTAGCTCCGCCAACAAGCTCACCACATCCATGTTTCTGTCTGACTTTGATCAACTACTCCACCACTACAGCCTCTTACCAGAAAACCTCCTTATCCTCGGTGACATGGATGTCCACTACAACCCCGACTCCTATGACACCAAACACATCTGCAGCTCTCTGTCCAACCACAGCATGACACGACACATTTTGAACCAACCCAACACGCAGGTCACACACTAGACTAGATCATTTCTCGTCATCACGCCAATCAGCTTCTCGCATCTGTTTGGTTCTTTCAACTAGCATCACTTCTGCCCTGCCATCCGACCACTCTGCAGTTCTCTCTGCTTTCTCGATATTTCTCCTCCTACTCGTCCAGGCACACATTAACTCGGGCCAGTAATCTCACATCTATCAATCTCTCTACTTTTTCATCTTACGCTTTCCGTCTCCTTTCTGAAAAAAGTCCACACACAACCTGCTGAACATTTATCACTTGCTCTCCGCCATCTCCTTGACACTCACGCCCCCTACAGCTACAACTCGTCTTTTACCCAACCCCATCACCGCCCACCCCCCACCCCCCACCCCCACCCCCGCCTGTCCCCTGGCTAAACTCCAGAGATTGCCCATGCTAAGCGTGCCCATCGCAGAGCTGAGCGCAGATGGCACAAATCCAAACTCACCATTCACAAGCAACTCTTCCACACTGCAAAAACACTAGTATCCACCCTTATCGCATCTGCCCAACCAGAGCTACTTTCAAAAACAAAATTGTGACCTCCTCTTCCTCTAAAGAACGCTTTCACAACTATGAATCATCTGTTGGCACACAAAAAAAAACAGCTTACCTCTTTGCACACAACAAAGCCTCCTCTCAAGAGAAGAACTCCCAACTGTATTCTCCAACTACTTCAACACCAAAATACAAACTCTCTCGTGAAAAGCTTGAAGCAACACCTTGTCAACCCTGCCCATTCCAGTCCACCCTTCTCTGGTTCACCCCTTTGGCACGTTTCACCCCAGTCTCACAGGAAGAACTTCTCAATTAAATCAGATTGCATTTCTCTCAAAACTTGTGAACTCGATCCTCTTCCAGCTTCTCTCTACTCCGACTGTCTTCCTACTCTCCTCCCATTCATCACTGACATTATCAACACTTCCCTGGAAAACTGGAACTGTCCCTGATTCTTTTAAGTCTGCCATTGTCCGCCCTCCTCAAGAAAACAAACCTTGATCCAAGACGAACTGAAAAACTACCGACCTATCTCTAACCTGTCTTTCCTGTGAAAAAAAAAATTGAAAAAGTCGCCCCAATCAACTGAAACTCTCACCTCTCCCAACAATCTCCCTCATTCCTTTTCAGTCAGCCTATCAACAGTTCCATATTACTGAAACAGCCCTGCTCTACATTCTCAATGAACCTCCTCCTTGCAACGGATTGTGGTAAAGGATCTCTCTTCTTACTCTCTTGACCGACGTACGCAGCCTTTGATACCATTTGACCATACTATTTGCCCTGACCAGATCCAGCACATTTTTTGATCTCTGACACGGCCCTCTCTTGGTTCACCTCTTACCCCTCAGACAGAAAAACAGACTGTACTCATCAGTGGCACTCATTCTGGGCCTGCAAATGACCCGTGGTGTTCCACAAGGATCTG
>JADBJO010021150.1:5000-30071 GCA_016801955.1 Conus betulinus | reverse complement strand
ATTTCTTTTTTTTTGTTTGGTTCCTCTCTTTTTTTTTTTTTGTTTGTTTTTTTTTTGTGTTTTTGTTTGTTTTTTTTTTTTTTTTGTCGCGCGCGCCTGTCGCCAGCGCGCGCCTCGTGCGTGCATGTGTAATGTAATTTGTTGGGGTGAAGGCTTTATGGAATGGTGTATAGCTTTACAAGGTGAGTTGTTTCCCCCTCCTCGCTGCGTTGCTTAATTTCCTGTGACTTTTTGTTTATGTAAAAGTTGTGTTAGTTGCACATCTACCTGGTGTACCTGCCTATATACAATACAAACAGTGGCATATCACATGGTGTACCTGCCTATACACAATACAAACAGTGGCATATCATCATGGTGTTACCTGCCTATACACAATACAAACAGTGGTATATCAATATGGTGTACCTGCCTATATACAATACAATCATGTGGCATATCAGCAACATGTCATTTGTTGTACTGCATTATCAGCGGCCTCAGCTGACCTTTGGCAGAGCGGCCAGCGGCCTGTGGTCTGCAATCATGGAAACATCAGTATTCACACGGGCGCTGCTACATGGAATGGCTTTTAGGGCAACTTTGGAGTGCATGTGTCCCTTAATGAAGTTCAACACACACTCTCTCTCTCTCTCTCTTTCTCTCTTCTCTCTCTCTCTCTCTCTCTCTCTCTCTCTCTCTCTCTCTCTCTCTCTCTCACACACACACACACGCACACACACACACACACACACACGCTCTCTCTCTCGCTCTCTCTCTCTCTCTCTCTCTCTCTCTCTCTCTCTCACACACACACACACACACACACACACACACACACACACACACACACACACAAGAAGAAGAAGAAGAAGAAGAATAAACGCAGACAGACAGACAGACAGAAAGACAGAAAGGAAGGAAGGAAGGCGAGACAAGACAAAACACATAGAAAAGAAAGAAAAAAATTACAGAGGAAGAAGAGGAAGAAAAAAGAAGGCATGCACTTCGTGCAACAAAACCATTTGAATCTGACGGAGAAATAAGTGATTATAAACGAAAAAATAGATATGTCAAAGAAAAGAAAAAGATAACCGATCTGCCCATACTTTCAAGGCAAATGGAAAAGAAATATTCTAATTAAACCAGGCCAAAAATCTTAGCAACATTCTAACATACAAAAGACAAAGGACGAACAAACAGTGATCAGATTTCCTTTCAACTGTTGCACTGTGATGTCTTGAAATGGAGCCTTTATTCAAGTACGATTTTCCAGTCTACGTGTATTAGATTAGGATTCGTTATCATTTGGTGTTCATTTGATTACCTTTCTTTTACTTAAAGTCTTTTTTAATCAGTATTGTTTCAGTGTAATGTTTCCTTTTCATCAGTTCGAGTTTCATCAAGGTGTCACTGCGTGCGGACTAGACCATACACGCTACACTATATCCGCTGAGTTTCAAATGAGATTTTTTTTTTTACTTTTAGATGTGATTTATTACGTTCAGTGTTTGTTTCTTTTTCACTGAGTACTGTTACAATCTGGCGTCGATTAGAGTCATACAAAGCTTTTCATGTGGCCGTTTCTTTCAAATTAGTTGCGAGTCAGTAAGAAGTGGCGGGGTGCGGGGGGGGCTGGCCACTTAATCGTTACCTGAACTTCCAAACTATTTGTCCTGCACTTTAGGAAAAACAAATACCTTAAAAAAAATCGACTCAGCCTTTCCTGATTTACCTCCTCCCTCTAACCCGTTCCGTTCTCCGCTGTCATTCATGGCAAAAGCACAATTCTTTCTTCTCTCCACTGGAAACACGTGAACCTGATGCTCTCCCTTTACACCTCGGTCTGTTGTTTGGCTCTCGCTTTCCCCACGTAATGAACAGGTCTCCGGTTTCCGAAGACTTTCCTGGTGTATGCAAGCGTTTTCTGGTAAAACCTCTGCTCAAAAAGACCTTCATTTGATCCCAATGACTTAGAGAACAGCCGCTCTGTTTTCATGCGTTCCTTGTCGGTCTGATTTGTTGGAGTGTCTTGTTCTTTGACAACTCGGTGATCATTTACATAGCAAATGGACTTCATAACAGCGGTGAAACTACAATCAGGTAGATCATGGTTGACATTTTAACACCCTCTCTACGATGGTAAAATGAGCGTTCCCAGATTGATTGATCTTTTCGGCGCATTTGATACATTGACTATGTTACACTGCTACACAGAATCAATGGCGATTTGTGGTCAACAGTCCCTCCCCATTAACAACTATAAATGCTGTTCTCCAGGGTCTGCTCGGAGACCTGTGTTGTTCTTTCTGCTCTGCTGACAATTTTTGGAAGTTGTCAACAATGTAAATCATTATTCGTTTGCTGATGATAATAATGCTGCAAAGAAACAACTTTTTTCCGTTCTTCTTCTTTTCCTTCTTCCTCCTTCTTCATCTTCTTCTTCTCCTTCTCCTTCTTTTCCTTCTCTTCTTCTTCGGCTTCTTCTTCTTCTTCTCCTTCTCCTTTTTCCTTCCTTCCTTCTCCTTCTCCTTCTCCTTCTTCTTCTTCTGTTCTAAGTACCGAAGTGTGTCATTCTGGCACTGTCCTAAAGAATACATCACCAGGTTTCTCCTGCTCTGTCGGCTGTGTGTTAAGGCCTGTGCCTACAACTGGTTTCCTGCCCACTCTGAAATCATGTCAGTCCGTTTTCCTTCTGTGTTCTCAGCTGCTTTCTTCGGCAGTTAGGATTGATTTAGCAAGGCCGGTGGATCTTGCTACATGTGTAGATTTATTATTTTCAATTGATATCAGTCAGATCTCGGTATAGTCTGATGTGCCACTTGATGCTTTGAAACATTTGTTTGGTGGTGATACGGTCAGTATTTTGTGGTTAGTATCTCAGGGTATCACCTTATTTCATGGCTTGGATTCTTCTTTCCAGATCCACTGTAATGGTCAATGTCTGGCCTGCCTTGAGCATGGAATGTACCAGAGCACGCAGGAAGCTGATCTTGTGTTTCATGGAGACATTGTCATCCTGCCATGCAAGTGTAAGTCTGGGCAGTGCTGACAATGTCGTTGCTGCCCTCACAACGATTCCTGGCTTGGATCCCTCCTTGCTAGTGATGGGTCTCAGATCGGTGAACTGTGGCACAGTTACTCATTTCCAGCTGTATCAGTGCTGATAGTGGTGTGTTACATGCCATCAGTTCGGCCTCCTCAATGCTGACTTCCTGTCCATGTGTTCATCCAATCTGTCGACAAAAGCCTGGCCAGTTCTGGTCACGGCCTGCTGGACCATCGAAGTCATCTGAAATCTCTATCTCATCAGATCTGCCATAGTTTGATGTCCATTGATGTCATCTGAAATCTCTATCTCATCAGATCTGCCATAGTTTGATGTCCATTGATGTCATCTGAAATCTCCATTTCATCAGATCTGCCATAGTTTTGATGTCCATTGATGTCATCTGAAATCTCTATCTCATCAGATCTGCCATAGTTTGATGTCCATTGATGTCATCTGAAATCTCTATCTCATCAGATCTGCCACAGTTGGATGTCCATTGATGTCATCTGAAATCTCCATTTCATCAGATCTGCCATAGTTTGATGTCCATTGATGTCATCTGAAATCTCTATCTCGTCAGATCTGCCATAGTTTGATGTCCATTGATGTCATCTGAAATCTCTATCTCATCAGATCTGCCATAGTTTGATGTCCATTGATGTCATCTGAAATCTCTATCTCATCAGATCTGCCACAGTTGGATGTCCATTGATGTCATCTGAAATCTCCATTTCATCAGATCTGCCATAGTTTGATGTCCATTGATGTCATCTGAAATCTCTATCTCATCAGATCTGCCATAGTTTGATGTCCATTGATGTCATCTGAAACATCGATCTCATCAGATCTGCCATAGTTTGATGTCTATTCATGTCACCTGAAATGTCGATCTAATCAGATTCACCACAGTTTGATGTCCATTGATGTCATCTGAAATCAAATCTCTATCTAACCAGATCTGCCACAGTTTGATGTCCATTGATGTCATCTGAAATCTCTATCTAATCAGATCTGCCACAGTTTGATGTCCCATCGACGTCATCTGAAATATCGATCTAATCAGATCTGCCACAGTTTTTGATGTCCACTGATGTCATTTGAAATCTCTATGTAATCAGATATGCCCATAGTTTGATGTTCATCGATATCATCTGAAATATTCATCTAATCAGATCTGCAACAGTTTGATGTCCATCGATGTCATCTGAAATATCTAATCAGATCTGCCACAGTTTGATGTCCATTGATGTCATCTGAAATATCGATCTAATCAGAACTGCAACAGTTTGATGTCTACTTAACAGAGATTTATTACAATTTGATGTCTGTGCAAATAGGATTTGTTATAGTTAAGTATCTACTCAGCTGGTCTTTTGTTGCATTCCAGTACTGTTTGTGTCTTTTTTTCTCACCCTTCAGTGTCTGTTCAGCTAGGACAATTTACAGTTTACTGTCTATCTACATGGGAATCGGTCACTTAAATGTCTGTCTAATGAAATTCTTGTAATTTTGTGCATATTTTAACTAGGATGTCTTACAGTTCGGTGAATATTTGACCGGGATTTGTACAGTTTTATACAAGACGTGTCCATAGTTTAAATGCCTAAAGGGGAACTGATGTCCATGAATTCGAGCCACTCGTAGAGTCGAGATTTTTCGGCTTGAAAATCCTTTCTGTCCACCCAGCAGTGAAAATCCTTCTGTCCACCCTGCAGTGAAAATCCTTTCTGTCCACCCTGCAGTGAAAATCCTTTCTGTCCACCCTGCAGTGAAAATCCTTTCTGCCCACCCTGCAGTGAAAATCCTTTCTGTCCTACCTGCAGTGAAAATCCTTTCTGTCCACCCTGTGCAGTGAAAATCCTTCCTGTCCACCCTGCAGTCATTGGGCGCCTGATTCAGTCCAGAGATGGGAAAAGACAGAGGAAGAAAGGGGATGGATTTCAATTTCCCTCATCCTGAGCCCCGGAAAAAACTGAACCGCTGACAATTCACTGCCCCAACCACCATTAAGCTGCGGGTCATTATTCTTTTCTATCAGTTTTTGAACAGTTTCACTACATTTCCGGGGGAGGGAGGGGGGGGGACTAGACAGGGTGAAGAGTTTGCAGTCAGTGACACCGCAGACTGTTGTTGTTTTATCCCGGGTCGGACCAATGCACCCCCATCAGCTCCTCCATCAGTCTTTCTCTCTGTTGTCCTCCTCCCTGATGTCCTTCTCTCTGTTGTCATCCTCTCTGTTGTCCTTCTCTGTTGTCCTTCTCTCTGTTGTCTTCTTTCTTGTCCTTCTCTCTGTTGTCCTCCTCTCTGTTGTCCTTCTCTGTTGTCCTTCTCTCTGTTGTTGTCTTCTTTCTTGTCCTCTCTGTTGTCCTCTTCTCTCTTGTCCTTTTCTCTGTTGTCCTTCTCTCTGTTGTCATTCTCTCTGTTGTCCTTCTCTCTGTTGTCCTCCTTTCCGTTGTCCTCCTCTCTGTTGTCCTCCTCTCTGTTGTCCTTTTCTCTGTTGTCCTTCTCTCTGTTGTCCTCCTCTCTGTTGTCCTTCTCTCTGTTGTCCTTCTCTCTCTGTTGTCCTCTTCTTTCTTGTCCTTCTCTCTGTTGTCCTCCTTTCTGTTGTCCTCCTTTCTGTTGTCCTCCTCACTGTTTGTCCTCCTCTCTGCTGTCCTTCTCTCTGTTGCCCTCCTCTCTGTTGTTCTTCTCTCTGTTGTTCTCCTCTCTGTTTGTCCTCCTCTCTGTTTTCCTTCTCTCTATCGTCCTTCTCTCTGTTGTCCTCCTCTCTCTGTCATCCTCCTCTCTGTCATCCTCCTCTCTGTTGTCCTCCTCTCTGATGTCATCCTCTCTGTTGTCCTCTTCTTTCTTTCCTCTCTGTTGTCCTCCTCTCTGTTTGTCCTTCTCTCTGTTGTCCTTCTCTCTGTTGTCTTCCTCTCTGTTGTCCTCCTTTCCGTTGTCCTTCTCTCTGTTGTCCTTCTCTCTGTTGTCCTTCTCTCTGTTGTTCCCCACTCTCTGAAGGCCAGTGTGTGGGGTGACACAATGGGCTGTTTGGACAGGTTATCTGCCCCTTCCCCTCTGTGTGGCGCCAGACAGGGCAGCTGTGAGGTTTTCCCTGCTTCAGCGTGTCGAGGAGCGGGAGAGAGCAGAGTTATCTTTCCTTACTGGCTGGGTCTGGAGAGGGCGGGATGAGAGTTATCTTTTCTTGCTGGGCTAGCTCTGGAGAGGGCGGGAGCAGAGTTATCTTTCCTTGCTGGGCTGGCTCTGGGAGCGAGCAGAGATCAATTTAATTTAATTCAATTCATATCTTGCTTATGGCCCAGCCGACCGCAAAGGGCCATATCAGGCCGTCACCCCATGGGTAGAGATTGTGACAGTTGGTGGGAGAAACAACGTAAAAGGAAAAAAATCGGTCTGCCTGTCTGTCTATCTGTCTGCCTGTCTGTCTGTCTGTTTTCCCCGGTCAGTCTCTGCGTGTAATAGGCATAAACGAAGGGGGTGGATGGAGAAAATTTTTTTTTAAAACCTTGGTGATAGGGAAGCCTGAATGTCCATTCCGGATATAATTAACTTTATTCAATTTATGGGTCAAGATCATTTCACAATCAGTGTGTCTGCGTCATTTGGTAAAGAAACGTCTGTATCGATAGATAGTCATAATCATGAGCGAACTCTGTTTGTAATATATTCCCCATGTCCTGACAGTTTCTGTCTTTGATTGAAGTGTTCAGCTGACTGATGGAGCAAAAAAAAAAAGACCTGTTCTGGAAAAAAATTTAGGGTAGGATAACTCACGGAAAATATTGAGGTAGGAGAACGCATGGAAAAAATTAGGGTAGGATAATGCACAGAAAAAAATTAGGGTAGGATAATGCACAGAAAAAAAATTAGGGTAGGATAATGCACAGAAAAAATTAGGGTAGGATAATGCACAGAAAAAAGATAGGATAGGATAATGCACAGAACAAATAGGGTAGGATAATGCACGGAACAAATAGGGTAGGATAATGCACGGAACAAATAGGGTAGGATAATGCACAGAACAAATAGGGTTGGATATTGTACAGAACAAATAGGGTAGGATAATGTATAGAAAAAAAATTGAGACAAGAGAAGGCTCAGAGAAAATGTGGGGCGGATAAGCACAGAAAAAAACAGGGTAGGGTACTGCACGGGGAAAATAGGGTAGGATAACGCTCAGAAAATTATAGGGTAGGATAACGCACGTCTTTCCAGTGCAAATAGAGTTATCTTTTTCAGTTTACAGGCCACGCGAATAGATCTGTATAGTCAAATATTTTGATTTGAAGCGCACGCCAAGATACTGATTGAAATCTCCACTGTCTGCGTTACAGTCGCAGCGTTTCACACCCCTGTATTTTGTTCTGATTGAATTGTTGTGCTGACTGATGTGTTTCATGCTTTGGGTGTGCCTTTTAGAGCTATTTGTTCTGTGATAACGGTGGGGTCACTCTCCCTGAACGTGTACTCTAATATAGATTACCTCTCTTGCAGATTTCTGAGCATCGTCTATTGTTTTAATCCGCCATCACATAGCATCGGTTCAGAGTTTTGTTCTCTCTTCTCCAGGTGGGGAAGTCTGCATGGTGTGGGACGGCGGTGCTGACATTTCCCACAGTAGATTCCTGGAGTTCCAGTGAACTGAAGGATTGAAGTCACCCAGAATGTCAAACCGTACCAACAAGGTTTCTCATATCGGAAGTACGCCAATGAAACCACAAGCTTTCAGGAAGTACGGCGTCAAATCGTGAACATTTCCATACAAAATAGTGTCAAGTCAAACTGCCCTACAAAATCAAAATAAAAACATCAGTTTGAAAATATATATATCCCCCTAACTGCCTGGTAGGACGTTCCCTTTAGAAGCACAATGATATTCAAGATATTCAGACTGAGGTGACTTTACTCTTCTCCTAGCTTACAACAAATTCGAGTGGAAATATGTTTTTCTTATGTTACATCCAAGGTTTGCGACAACTGTCACAGCCAAGGTTTGCTACAGCCGTCACAGCCAAGGTTTGCTACAGCCGTCACAGCCAAGGTTTGCTACAGTCGTCACAGCCATGGTTTGCTACAGCCGCTATATCCGAGATTTGCTACAGCCGTTATATCCGAGATTTGCTACAGCCGTTACATCCGAGGTTTGCTACAGCCGTTATATCCGAGGTTTGCTACAGCCTTTATATCCGAGGTTTGCTACAGCCGTTATATCCGAGATTTGCTACAGCCGTTATAGCCGAGGTTTGCTACAGCCTTTATATCCCAAGTTTTGCTACAGCCGTTATATCCATGGTTTGCTGCAGCCGTTATACCCATGGTTTGCTACAGCCGTCACAGCCAAGGTCTGCTACAGCCACTATATCCGAGTTTGCTACAACCGCTATGTCCGTGGTTTGCTACAGCTGCTACGTCTGTGACATCCTAACAGGTTGCTACAGTCCGCTATAATCTGCGGTTTGCTACTCTGCTCCTGGAGGTTAATTGGTCCGAGGTTTGCGACAGCCGTTATACCCAGTGGTTGTGTGGTTGCGACAGCAAAGCTTAGGAGAGTCACGTCGTCGGTCTTGGTCTACAGCCGCTACTATATCCCGCGGTTTGCTACAGGCTTCCCGCTATTGGTTCCCGTGGGTTTGCCTACGCGGCTGACATCTGTGGTTGGGGTACTACGACAGTCCGGCGATTAGCGTGTCAGGCTTTGATCGATCTAAGTGTTGGCTACCCCTCTCCTCCTATATCTCCGAGTGTTGGCTTACAACCTTCCCGGTAGATCCTGTTGGTTTGCATTGGACCACACCTGCTGGCCCCCTTACTGTTCTGCTCTAGTGAACTGCGATGCACCAGCCCCATGGGTTTGATCTACTGGCGCTCATATAGGACGCACAGGGTCTGATCTACAGGGCTCTGTCAATCAGTGTAGTGTACTCGGCGAGGGGGGTGTGCTACAGCTCTCGCCGGAGGGTCCGTGGGGTGTGGGGAGGGGTACAGCTGACGTGGAGAAGATTGAAGGAAACTTGCGGTGGGAGATGGAATGGTGTGATATCCTGAGAGGGATGGATTGCTGGGCTTTGCTGGTGGGACAGGGTGGTGGCTAAGCGCAGTAAGGTTCCGGGGTGTTGGCTAGAGAGAGTAAGTAGGGAGAGGGAATGCCTGAGGCAAGTGGGGCAGCGGGGGCAGGGGGGGGGGGGGGGGTCCTGTGCAGATCCGTGGTGCATCCTTTCACAGACTTGTCAGTTCCAACCTGTCGTCGGCCTGGCTCAGAGTCCGCTATGATGATTCTCCGAGTTTGCTAAAGCCGCTTATGAGGGGGCCGTATGGGGGGGGGCAAGCCGCGGAGCCGACCGGCTGCGGACTTGCAGAGCTTTCGGACCGGAGTGTGGGGGTTGTGAAGGAGAGGAGAGGCCCGACCGAGCCGCGGGAGCCCACGGGAGGGCGCTGATATCGTGGTTTGATACACGGCGACCGATCGATGGTTTGGCTACCGAGGGTACGCAGGGAACGCTGGGGACGACAAGGGACCAGCGCTGATAGACAGCGTGGTTGCCTCAGACGGCTAGAATATCCGAGGGGTTTGAGAAGAGCGTGGTCTTCTGCATCAGATAACATATATCTGTTGTGGCAAGTTCTGTGTGTGGTAACCGTGGAGAGAGGTTCCTTTAAAAGATGACTAAAAGATAAACCACGCTTGAATAGATTAAACATGGTTAATTATGAATCTTAGAGACACCTTTAAATAGCCTTTTTTCCCTGTTATAAATCACCTGTACTTCTTGAAAGGTGGAGGTCGTCCTCAGCAGCAGCTGCGACCTATTGGCTACCCCAGGACGTTCTAGCTGGTCAACTGGAGTCAGGGCCGTTTGTAAATTGCAATATATGCATCAAACACAAGCACGCACACAAACCACGCACAACGATAACACGAGGTAGGACGTTAATTGACTTACGACCCCCCGGCAGTCTTTAGTGAATTTCTGAGAGAGCGACGCTCGAGTTCATTTGGCCATCACGGGGGGGGTGATCTGGGGTGTTTCTTGCAACATCATCCGGAGTCTTGAGTGGACCGATTGTAAACGCACTATCAGAAGACGCTGGGGGAACCAGCTTCCTCCACTCTGACAAAAACATATGAGAGAGAGGTGGGTCAGTCTAAACATGAAATCAGAACCTGTAAACTGAGGGCGACCCTTTTAACGCCCTGCAGGGCGCTCGTAGGCAGCTGCAGAGTGTGATCCAGTGGATTCACTGATTTGGTCGTTAAGTTGAGTTTCAATCCAAATGCCCTCTCCTTCTGTACTCTTAACGCCAATCATTAGCGTGGTAATTGGGTAGTTCTGTCGATGGTGGTACATTCCACCCTTTTCCTACACGAAGTGAACCACATGGGCTTCGTACGGTCTAATTAATCCCGCCTTCTCTGTGGGTTTGGGCCTCCAAAGTATGGTAACTGGGTCTTTGTATGTGATGCAGCATTCTTGCAGAAGAATCGGTCATACGAGTTTTGCACTGAATCCACTCCTCAAGTGCAGTTCTCAAAGGAACATTTGTCCAGCCAGTCATTGAGAAAGTATGGCACAGCAACAGGGAACTGGTTTAGACTGTTATCTCTACCCAGGGTGCGGCGGCTGAAAATAGCCTGTCACTGTTGCTGGAATACAAAAAATGCGTTATTTTAAATTCTCTTATGCAGATTGTGCAGCGTACAGTTAGGAATCAGCGGGCTTCTATACTGCTTGGAATGGTATTCACGCCCTGGGGGGGTGGCCTTTTCGATTTCGCCACATACCGTTCCCCCCCCCGTAGGACCCTGGTGGGTCGAGTATAATCCCCTCCACACCAAAACCAAACCCCCCACCACCCCCCCCCCCCCCCCACCCCCACCCCCCCCCCACCCCCCCAGTGCCCCCCTGTACCCCCCACCCCTGGCTCTCTGCTGACACCTACCCGCCCCCCCCCCCCCCCCCTTCCTATCAATTGTGTATGTCGGTCTAGTCTAGGCTCCAGTTCCCGGCTATCTATCAAATACGAGCTCTATCTATATATCTATCTATTGATCGACGATCGATCTATCAGTCGTCATTCTAGGCAATCGATTCGATTGTGTATCGCACCTATCGCTCTGTTTGCAATGTCCTGTCTGTGTCTGGTCTTTCTGGACTATCTATCGATCTGCGGATCTGAGATCTCCGACGATGATAGACTGTCAGGAGAGGAGTCAGGGACGAAGAGAGACAGACGAGAACAAAGACGAGAAGACCAGAAAGACAGGCAGACAGAAAGACATGCACAGACCAGCGTGAACGTCTACAGACAGACAGACAAAGTGCGTATCTTCTCTCTGTATCTGAGTACAACTCGTGTTGTTCAGGGCACCCCCCATGGGTGGTTGTGCCTTGGGGTCGAATCCACGTGGCGGCGTAGGTTACAAGACGATGAGGAAGTCGCTTGAAACATTGGACTGCTTAAATGATCACTGTCCTCCTGTACCCCCCCCCAGTGCTTTCTAACCCACCCTCAACGTTAGTCCGGACAGCGCTGATTCCTATCCACCCTCCACGGAGTGCCTGTGTTCCGACCTGTGGCAACCGTGCGTGTGTCGTTTGTGTGTTTGTGAGTGTGTGTGTGTGTCGTCGTCTGTGGCTAGCGTGTCTAGTCTGTCCTTTCTGTCTCCCCTGTCCTGGTCTCGTCTGTTCTGTGCACGGCGGTTACCATGTGCAATCACACGCCAACATGTTTTCACTTGGTGATTGACCTTGATGTTTTATGGAACTCTGCGTCCATAGTGATCTGGGGTTTTGTTTCATAGGCTGTTTTGTTCTTTTAGTGTGACATGACTGTGTAGTCGTCTAGGGCATCAAGGGTGGGTCAGTGTGCAAATTGGAAGTTGTGTGTTCTTCAGGCATCAATAGTGTGGGTAGTGTGCCAGTACGGAGTGTGCTTGTAGATATCCGAGTGTGTGTCTTAGTATGTCATTATGCTGTGGGTTCTTACAGGAATTCTAGTGTGGGTGGGTCAGTGTGCCAGTTGAGCTGTGTGCTTTCTGTTTCAGGCATCACGTAGTGTGGGTCAAGTGGTCACACCATATTGTGTGTTTGTCACGTGCGCACCCATACGTTGCTGGGTTCAGGGTGCCATACGTGTGTTGTTGCGTTTGTGGACATCAGCAGTGTTGTCACACGTGCCATGCAATGGTTATTCACGCGTGTGCAGCAGGTTAGCGTGCACGGTGTGCGTTGCTGTAGGCCATTATAGCGTTGGTTCTTGGCAGGGCATTCTAGCTCTTCTGTCTGTCTGTTCTGTTCTATTGCGTTTCTTCAGGCACATAGTGTGGGTCGTGTGCCATAATTGTGTGTTCTTTCACGGCATCATAGTGGGGTCAGTGGTGTGCCATTATTGTGTGTTCTTCAGCATTAATCGTGACAATCACAATTGTGCATTATTGCGGTGTTCTCAGTCATTATGTGTGTGCCATTGCCATTATTGTTGTGTTCTTCAGGCATCACAGTGTGGGTCAGTGTGCCATTATTGAGTGTTCTCTCACCGCATCATGTGTGGGTCAGTGTGCCATTATTGTGTGTTCTTCAGGCATCACAGTGTGGAGTCTGTGTGCCATTATTGTGTGTCTTTCGGCATCACGCAGTGTGGGTCAGGCGTGTGCCATTATTATCACAGGGTATTGAACAACAGAGAACTGACACAAATTAAGTGCAATTTCACACATCAACTTTACTTGCTTACACATAGGTAAGTATTTACATGTCTGTTCAATAGGCAAGAAAGTGGTACTCATAGACAGGTTCTCACTGTTTCATCATAAAGTGAGGGTAAGGGTCTGATGGATTTGAGTTCAGGGGAATCAGTAGCTTAACTTATATCAGAGAGGGTAGTTGATCTCTCCTGTGGCTGGTGACTGCCCCTCCCATGTAGACTGGTTGTCTGCTGTCACTCCGGTTTAAAGTGTAGCCATGGTGTCTGGCATTCCCACAGTTTCTGGCATAGCTCCAGAAATGTGTAGCATGACCAGGATCCCAGTTCTGCAGTAAAGAGAACTTGGTCTGTAGGTGAGAAGCTGATGGCTGGTTTGTTGAGTTCGCACATTTACCCTTTTATCTTTCAGAAGAGGTGTGAGACTCACCCAGCAAAGTTTTTTTCTCTATGGTAGAGTTTCTACTATAACTATCAATCTCCACTTTTGTTTAAAGGCTGAGTTAAGCTTACAAAAGGGTAGGAGACAGTAATACAATGTTACACAGTTTCAGTCAAACAACTCTACCATGTTTCTTATGAATTAAATCACACTGATTTGGGCTACACTTAGTCCAAGTACACAAGTGGTGTAGACTCAAAGTCACACACTACAAATCATTCCAACAATCACCAAGATCTACAAAATCAGCTTAGTAGTTTTTAACCTAGCACAGGCATACTGTTTTTCTGATTTAAATTTATCATTTAATTATCATCTTAACAGATAGAATTGCATACTGGCAAAAGTCAGGTGGAACACAAAGAATAGTGGTCAGATTGTTAACAAAGAATCATAACCACTGGGAGAGAGCTTTTGCCATAAGATGGCAAGCAAACTACTACACAGAATACTCATCCATCAGTTTGATAAATGTCACCAAATATTTGTACAAAGTTACCATGTTAACCCACACTGCATACATAAAAATCAATACATAGATTCAAAAATGCAAGACATAGTTCCAACTCACTTTTCCTGGGAATGAACCAGTGAATGACTTGAGATCAAGAAGTAGGTTATCAGCCTTCTCTCTGGTCGTCCCTTCGTCTTTCACTGTTCTGATCTACAGGCAGTCTTGAGGGGTCAGTAAAGTTGCGACTCTATGTGTCTGGTATACGTATTCTAAGCTGCCAAATCAGGTTTCTGATCTGGCTGACAAACACAGTAAACACCAGGAGTAAGAGGGGGTGGATCTATTCTTACCATCATTTGCCTCGGAAATTGTTTGAACTCATCGGCTCCAGCTCGCTGAAATCAGCTGTCTGTTGATTTATGTGTCTGTATAGATGAATGCTAATTTTGACCATCATGGGGAAAACACAGTGACATCATTTACTAGAGGTCCGCAGTGCACGGATAAAGGACATGAAAGAGGGGGGGGGGGGGGGTGGAGAAGGAGGGAGATTTGCAGGTCACTCTTTGTGTCAACTAAGGCTGAGCACAGCTCAGTTGGGGGGGGGGGGGGGAGGTGAAGAGAGTGTGCAAACATGCCTTCCTGTCATGGGATGGGGGGGGTGAAGATAGTGCCAGGGAAGGGGGTGTGAGACGGGTAATTGTTACAATGTCATGTAAATTTTCCTGCAGAACACCCCATGCAGGAGTGAAGGAGGGTTGAGAGGAGAAGGGAGGTGGGCTGATAAGAACTACACGTAATTTTCTCTTGTAACAGATAGTGTAAGGTGGGTGGCTCACACCGTTCTAAGAAAGAGAAAGGGGGGGGGTTGAGAGGGGAGAGTGGGCATAGATTTGAAATCTATTCTTTGGTTTGGAGTTTGAGTGAGACTGATCTGATGGGTTTGTCAAGCGTTTTGTTACACATGGTTAAGTCATGCATCATAGTGTGGATTAGTCTGCCATTATTGTGAGTTATTCGGGTGTTATAGTGTGGGTCAGTGTGCCATTATTGTGTCTTTTCAGACATCTTAGTGTGGGTCAGTATGCCATTCTTGTGTGTTCTTCAGGCGTTACAGTGAAGTCAGTGTGCCATTCTGCTTGGAATCTCTTGTAGGCAGAGCATCAGCAGCACACTTCCTAAACAGAACATGGACAAATGGGAATTCCCCTTTGAAGACTGAGCTTCATATTTACCACAATACCATTTTGCCTGCACCACTACATAGCCCTGAATCTCATCAACCATGACCAAACCAAGAGAACACAGAGCTTCACCTTAACCACTATACTGTTTCATCTGCATCAATGCACAGTGCTGCATATAATCATCAAAATCAAAGCACAGTGAACTTCATGTTTGCCACTATACCACATCATCCTCATCACTGACCACAGCAAAGCCCTGTTGACAGCCAGAAAGACTGTCACTTGGGATTCTCTTCAGAGTGCATGTAAGACTTCATGGCAAAATTTTGGCTTTGTCTGGAGTTGTACTATCTTCAACTGTCAGTGGAACAGCATTGAGTGAGGCTGTGGGATGCACATGGCAGCTGATCGACGGTGGCGTTTTTCACTGGTGGGCTCTGCAGTCATAAAATATGGGCTGGTGCACTCAGGGAACGCTCCCATGGATGTTTTTTGTGACCATTACACAATGGCATCTGCCAGAGAACAATGATGTCCCTTGACGTGTTAATGGAATGCCATGTGCATGCCTGCACCCTATGTGAACACAGGGCAGGCTTCCAAGGGTGGTGCAGGATTGCTCCCAGCTGGTTTTGTTTGGCAGTTGAAGACAGTACTTCTCTGGGTCCCACCTGCACCTTTGGGTGTATCTTTTTCTTCTCATCACTGCACATCTGTATGTCCTGGTGCCTTCCACCAAACCTGGAGATGTGTCAACTCCTTCATCCCAAACACATCATCAGAATACCTGGCTGACAGCGGTGCAGGCTCCCAGGACATCGTGAAGACAGCCCTGAATCAGCTGGTCAGGTCATGCAGCTGCCTCCATCCATACTGCTCAATCAGGGGTGATGGTGGAGCTCACAGGGGAGGAGAAGGAGGAGGAGGAGAGGTGGTCCAAAAAGATGACCTGGTCCAACACAGAGCAGAGGCGTGCATAGGATGGAACTTGACCTGGAATGACATCAAAGTGAGGTCATGGACCTTGACCTTGAAGGTCGTCAAAGCGAGGTCGTGGACCTTAACCTGGAAGGATGTCCAAGTGAAGTCATGGACCTTGACCTGGAAGGATGTCAAAGTGAGGTCATGGACCTTGACCTGGAAGGAGTCAAAGCAAGGTCATGGACCTTGACCTGGAAGAATGTCAAAGCAAGGTCAGGTCCACTCAGAACACACTGATGTCCCCGATGTTGTACAACTCCAGATTTTGTCAGTTCTGCACCAGCAGAAAGTCAGGCCTACCCTAGCCCAGGCTTGGAACATCCCCCAGCCACCCTATTCCCATGACCCCCACCACCACCCTATTCTCATGATCCCCCCACCACCACTATTCCCATGACCTCCACTACCACCCTATTCCCATGACCTCCACCACCAACATATTCCCATGACCTCCACCACCAACATATTCCTATGACCTCCACCACCAACATATTCCCATGACCTCCACCATCAACATATTCCCACGACCTCCACCACCAATATATTCCCATGACCTCCACCACCAATATATTCCCATGACCTCCACCACCAACATATTCCCATGACCTCCACCACCACCCTATTCCCATGACCTCCACCACCACCCTATTCCCATGACCTCCACCACCAACATATTCCCATGACCTCCACCACCAACATATTCCTATGACCTCCACCACCAACATATTATACAGTACACGCGCCCCTGATTTTAATTATCATTTATTCATCCCATCGAATCACCTCTTGGATATTCTTTTTTCGCTGACAGTCGTCCTACTTCATGTAAAAGTGCTCACTGCTATTCTGACTCAGTCTCCACACTGGCACTGCAGCAGAAGAAGAGCGGGTTCAGAAAGTGAGGGGGCAAATTGCCCGCCCACTGAGGAGGGCCAGCCGGAGTTAAAAAAAGCGAAGATGGCCTCTGCCGTAATTGTTTCCACAAGTGCCCAGCGTCAAATCACATTGCCACCATGAGCGATGACGTCATTTCTGCCCCTTCCAAACTGCCGCTCTGTCCCTAAAATGGATTGCTGATGAGGTGCCAGAGATTGTGGGAGGGGAAGCAGATGTGGGTTTGATAGAGAGGGTGGGGGGGGTGGGGGTGGGAGTGGGCGTGGGGGTCGAGGGGGGGGGTGAGATAGGGATGGAATGCAGAGCTCATGGTCAACGCAGAGCGTTGTTCAGTCACGCTGTTCTTTTTCCTGCGAATGCTGGTACGTCCTACTTTGTGTTTCTTTTTTTTTTATTGTTCCCTGACTTCCCTGAATCACACAGAACTAACAGACTAAACGGGTTGAAAAATGGGACTCAGAACGCTTGGAATCAACGTCCACTGAAAAAGATGAACTGTAGAATGTGTACGGCATCGTTTGATTCCAGGGTCTTTTCCAGGCAGGGAACAGTGCAGGACAGAACAAAAACGAAACAGACTTTGTCTGAGAGTGTCTGCAACACTGCGCAGGAAGGGTGAGTGGATGGAGGCTAGAAAGACCACAAGTAAGCCTCTCTCTCTCTCTCTCTCTCTCTCTCTCTCTCTCTCTCTCTCTCTCTCTCTCTCTCTCTCTCTCTCTCTCTCTCTCTCTCTCTCTCTCTCTGTTCAAGGCATTTCAGTTTCGATCAGCTAAGACTTCGTGAGAGAGAAGTCCATCCAGTCTTTCTAGTGTTCTGTAAAATGCATATATTGTTGTTATGTTCTCCATACCCCCCTTCATAAGGGCAATAGCCTTTTTTGAATAAACCATCTGAGTTCTGAGTTCTCTCTCTCTCTTCTCTCTCTCTCTCTCTCTCTCTCTCTCTCTCTCTCTCTCTCTCTCTCTCTCTCTCTCTCTCTCTCTCATGCACGCGCGCACGCACGAACGCACACACACACACACACACACACACACACACACACACACACACACACAACGCACACACACACGCACACACACACACACACACACACGCGCGCGCGCGCGCGCGCACGCACACACACACTTGATGAACAAACCATGAAGTCCACTGTGGGTTAAAGAAGGAAAACCTACTGTTGATGAACACACACCATATAGAGTACTGTGGGTTGAAGAGGGAAACCTACCATTGATGAACACATACTATATAGTGCACTGTGGGTTGAAGAAGGGAAACCTACTGTTGATGAACACACACTATAAACTGCACTGTGGGTTAAAGAAGGAAACCTACTGTTGATGAACACACACTATACAGTGCACTGTGGAGGACAGAAGGGAAACCTACTGTTGATGAACACACACTATACAGCGCACTGTGGTTAAAGAAGAAGGGAAACACTACTGTTGATGAACACACACTATATAGTGCACTGTGGGTTAAAGACAGAAGGGAAACCTACTGTTGATGAACACACACTATATAGTGCACTGTGGGTTAAAGAAGGGAAACCTACTGTTGATGAACACACACTATATACTGCACTGTGGGTTAAAGAAGGGAAACCTACTGTTGATGAACACACACTATATAGTGCACTGTGGGTTAAAGAAGGGAAACCTACTGTTGATGAACACACACTATATACTGCACTGTGGGTTAAAGAAGGCACTGTGGGTTAAAGAAGGGAAACCTACTGTTGATGAACACACACTATATAGTGCACTGTGGGTTAAAGAAAGGGAAACCTACTGTTGATGAACACACACTATATAGTGCACTGTGGGTTAAAGAAGGGAACCTACTGTTGATGAACACACACTATATAGTGCACTGTGGGTTAAAGAAGGGAAACCTACTGTTGATGAACACACACACTATATAGTGCACTGTGGGTTAAAGAAGGGAAACCTACTGTTGATGAACACACACTATATAGTGCACTGTGGGTTAAAGAAGGGAAACCTACTGTTGATGAACAACACACACTGTATATAGTGCACTGTGGGTTAAAGAAGGGAAACCTACTGTTGATGAACACACACTATATAGTGCACTGTGGGTTTAAAGAAGGGAAACCTACTGTTGATGAACACACACTATATAGTGCACTGTGGGTTAAAGAAGGGAAACCTACTGTTGATGAACACACTATATATAGTGCACTGTGGGTTAAAGAAGGGAAACCTACTGTTGATGAACACACACTATATAGTGCACTGTGGGTTAAAGAAGGGAAACCTACTGTTGATGAACACACACTATATAGTGCACTGTGGGGTTAAAGAAGGGAAACCTACTGTTGATGAACACACACTATATAGTGCACTGTGGGTTAAAGAAGGGAAACCTACTGTTGATGAACACACTATAGTTGTGCATTGTGGGTTAAAGAAGGGAAACCTACTGTTGAACTGAACACACACTATATAGTGCACTGTGGGTTAAAGAAGGAACACCTACTGTTGATAAGTGCACTGTGATGTGTGGTGTGTGTGTTGTGTGATGAACACCACTATGTGTGTGTGTGTGTGTGTGTGTTGTGTGTGTGTGTGAAGGTGTTTGTGTTGATGTGTGTAGTGTGGGTTAAAGAAGTGAAACCTACTGTTGATGAACACACACTATGTGTGTGTGGGTGAGAGGCGCGCGCGCGATGAACACACACTATGTGTGTGTGTGTGTGTTAAAGTGGAAACCTGTGTGTGAACACACACTATGTGTGCACTGTGTGTGTTACTGAATCACGGTGTGTGTGCCTGCGTGCATTAAAGAAGGGAAACTCTCTGTCTCTCTCCACACACTCTCTCTGTGGGTTCTCCTCTGTTGATGAACACACTCTCTGCACTGTGTTGGTGTAGGGAAACGTACGGTTGGTTTGTCTCCTCTGTGATTGTTGCGTGCTGTGTTCAACAGTGTGTGTGAACACGCCCTGTCCTTGTGTGTGTGTGTGTGTGTGTGTGTGTGTGTGTGTGTGTGTGTGTGTGTGTGTTCTGAATCACGGTGTGTGTGCCTGCGTGCATCTCTCTCTCTCTCTCTCTCTCCTCTCTCTCTCTCTCTCTCTCTCTCTATCTCTCTATCTATGTGTGGGGGGGGAGTGGGGAGGAGAACTGCAGTTCTACTGTATCAGGTCCGTATCTCCGCAAGCTTCCTACTGAGATTTTAAATGAAAGTCCTAAAAACAAAAAAGAAGCAAAGAAAAGAGAGGAAGAGAGGGAGACAGAGAGAGAGAGTAGAGAGAGATAGAGAGAGAGAGACAGCGACAAAGAGAGAAACAGAGAAACAGAGAGAGACAGAGAGAGAGACACAGAGAGAGAGAGAAAAGAACGTTTTCAGCCCCACTTTCAGCACGCACTGTGCAAGTAAGACACTTCAGGCCGAAATCAAATTCCAGTGTCCCCAAGTTTTAATGAACTTCTGCCTGCACACACACGCGCTTGCGCGAAGACAGACAGACAGACAGACAGAGAGAGAGAGAGAGAGAGAGAGAGAGAGAGAGAGAGAGAGAGAGATAGAGGCATGCACGCAGGCACACACACCGAGAGACAGAATACACACACACGCGCGCAGCACACGCGCGCGCGCGCGCGCGCGTGCGCACAACACGCGCGCGCACGCACACACACACACACACACACACACACACACACACACACACACACTGACTGAAACCAATTTATTGTAAGATTAACCCGTGGTTGTACACACACACACACACACACACACACACACACACACACACACACACACACACACACACACACGCAATGTACGCATGCACACACACTGAGAGGCAGAACGCGCACAGTTGGTCATCTAGTTGGTCAGGTATTTGGTTTGCTGATTTGTCAGTCTGTCGGTCAGTTTGCTAGCCTGTTGCGTGATCACTTACTTAGCAAGCTAGTTGGTCAGTTGGTCATTTCACTGGTCAGTTGGTAGGTCAGTTGGCTGGGCGATTGGTTCAGCAGATGGTCAGCCAAGTGGATAGTCAGCTGCTTGATCTGTTGGTTTCATTGGTTAGTTGGTTGTTCAACTGCTCAGGTGGTTGGTCGGTTGCTCGATCCTTTTATTGGTCGGTCAGTTGGTTTGTCAGTTCCGCTGTTGATCAGTTGTTGGTCTAGCTGGCTGGTCGGTTGGTTGGTAAACTGCTTGGCAACTGGTTGGCAGGTTTGTTGGTTGGTTGGTAAACTGGTTGGCAGGTTTGTTTTGAAAGAAATTTTTGAAACAGCAAGCTCGGGTCAACTCTCTAAACCAAGGGAAATAACTATTTCTTGACTGTATCCTTTCATTCTTCCTTCCCTTTTTAACCGTCGCTCTGCGTTCGTTCTCTCTCTCTCTCTCTCTCTCTCTCTCTCTCTCTCTCTCTCTCTCTCTCTCTCTCTCTCTCTCTCAGGCCTCTGCATCAGAACTTAAGACATCATTCTTAAACAACAGAGAAATCCAGCCAGTACTCAGTTAGGGTTATCACTCATTGCTGTCCGAGAGAGAGAGAGAGAGAGAGAGAGAGAGAGAGAGAGAGGCAGGGAGAGAGAGAGAGATGGGGGGAGAGAGGTGGACGAAATAAACGGGGACGACAGACACGCAGGCAGAGACAGACAGACAGACAGATAGATAATAGATAGATAGATAGATAGATAGATAGATAGATAGATAGATAGATAGATAGATAGATAGATAGATAGATAGACAAAACCAAAAATAAATGTAATTAAGAAATCTACCGCTATTTTACAAAACCAAAAATAAATGTAATTAAGAAACCTAAGCCATAAAAAAACTACTGCAAAAAGAAAACCAAAACATAACCCCTTTGGATTCAGCGGCCCTTACCAGCGTGCCTTGGTTACTGGATTCTGCAGTGACCCACCAATGTCCCCTTGATCTACCACACTGGCATGGGTTCCTTTTCGCTCCCCACTCCTACCCCCACCCCCTCACCTCCCCACCACGCCGTATGTATTCTTACTTTTTGAGGGATTCTCACAACACAAAGAATGAAGCTAGAGAGAAAAATACGTCGCACATACAGTGAGGGAATGCATGCAACTAAGCTAGCTCGCACACTTGTTTGCATGAGCACACACACACACACACGCGCGCGCACGCACACGCGCAGGCACACACGCACACACACACACACACACACATGCACGAACACGAAGAGGAGACAAAGCCGTCAGAGACAGACACCATCACAAAGAGGAGACAAAGCCGTCAGAGACAGACACCAACACAAAGAGGAGACAAAGCCGTCAGAGACAGACACCAACACAAAGAGGAGACAAAGCCGTCAGAGACAGACACCAACACAAAGAGGAGACAAAGCCGTCAGAGACAGACACCAACACAAAGAGGAGACAAAGCCGTCAGAGACAGACACCACCAACACAAAGAGGAGACAAAGCCGTCAGAGACAGACACCAACACAAAGAGGAGACAAAGCCGTCAGATAAGCTATGAAGAACACAGTCAAGACGGAAGGCCAGAAAGAAGGAAAGGAGGAACAGTGGGAGGAACAGAGGGAGGAACAGAGGGAGGAACAGAGGGAGGAGCAGAGGAGGAACAGAAGGAGGAACAGAGGGAGGAACACAGGGTGGACTAAAAGAGAACAGAGTGAAACAGAGGGTTGACTAAAAGAGAACAGAGTGAAACAGAGGGTGGACTAAAAAAGAACAGAGTGAAACAGAGGGTTGACTAAAAGAGAACAGAGTGAAACAGAGGGTTGACTAAAAGAGAACAGAGTGAAACAGAGGTGGACTAAAAGAGAACAGAGTGAAACACAGGGTGGACTGAAAGAGAACAGAGTGAAACAGAGGGTGGACTAAAGAGAACAGAGTGAAACAGACGGTTGACTAAAAGAGAACAGAGTGAAACAGAGGGTGGACTAAAAGAGAACAGAGTGAAACAGAGGGTGGACTGGGAGAGAACAGAGTGAAACAGAGGGTGGACTAAAAGAGAACAGAGTGAAACAGAGGGTGGACTAGGAGAGAACAGGGTGAAACAGAGGGTGGATTAAAGAGAACAGAGTGAAAACAGAGGGTGGACTAAAGAGAACAGAGTGAAACAGAGGGTGGACTGGGAGAGAACAGGGTGAAACAGAGGGTGGACTAAAAGAGAACAGAGTGCAACAGAAGGGGACTGGGAGAGAACAGAGTGAAACAGAGGGTGGACTAAAGAGAACAGAGTGCAAACAGAGGGTGGACTAAAAAGAACAAAGACAAACAGTGGGCGGACTTGGAGAGAACAGTGAAACGGGGGGGTGGACTAAAAAGAACAGAGTGAAACAAAGGGTGGACTAAAGAGAACAGAGTGAAACAGAGGGTGGACTGAAAGATAACAGAGTGAAACAGAGGGTGGACTGAAGGAGAACATAGTCAAACAGAGGGTGGGACTGGGAGAGAACAGAGTGAAACAGAGGGTGGACTGAAAGAGAACAGACTGAAACAGAGGGTGGACTGAAAGAGAACGGAGTGAAACAGAGAGGTGGACTGAAAGAGAACAGAGTGAAACAGAGGGGTGGACTGGGAGAGAACAGAGTGAAACAGAAAGTGGACTAAAGATGACAGAGTGAAATAGAGGGCGGAGTGAAGTGAGGACAGAGTGAAACAGAGGGTGGACTGGGGAAGAACAGAGTAAAACAGAGGGTGGACTAGAGAAAACAGAGTGAAACAGAGGATGGACTGGGGGAAAAACAGAGTAAAACTCAGGGTGGACTGGGGGAGAACAGAGTAAAACAGAGGGTGGACTAAAGAAAACAGAGTGAAACAGAGGACGGACTGAAGGAGAACAGAGCGAAACAGAGGATGAACTGAAATTGAACAGAGTGAAACAGAGGGTGGACTGAAGGAGAACAGAGTGAAACAGAGGGTGGACTAAAGAGAACAGAGTGAAACAGAGGGTGGACTGAAAGAGAACAGACTGAAACAGAGAGGTGGACTGAAAGAGAACAGAGTGAAACAGAGGGTGGACTGAAAGAGAACAGAGTGAAACAGAGGGTGGACTAGGAGAGAACAGAGTGAAACAGAGGATGGACTGAAACAGAACAGAGTGAAACAGAGGGTGGAATAGGAGAGAACAGAGTGAAACAGAGGGTGGACTAAAGAGAACAGAGTGAAACAGAGGATGGACTGAAAACAGAGCAGAGTGAAACAGAGGTGGACTGAAAGAGAACAGAGTGAAACAGAGGGTGGACTGAAAGAGAACAGAGTGAAACAGAGAGTGGACTGGGAGAGAACAGAGTAAAACAGTGGGTGGACTGAAAGAGAACAGAGTGAAACAGAGGGTGGACTAGGAGAGAGAACAGAGTGAAACAGAGGATGGACTGAAAGAGAACAGAGTGAAACAGAGGGTGGACTGAAAGAGAACAGAGTGAAACAGAGGTGGACTGAAAGAGAACAGAGTGAAACAGAGGATGGACTGAAAGAGAACAGAGTGAAACAGAGGGTGGACTGAAAGAGAACAGAGTGAAACAGAGGGTGGACTAAAGAGAACAGAGTGAAACAGAGGGTGGACTGGGAGAGAACAGAGTGAAACAGAGGGTGGACTCAAGAGACAGCAGAGTGAAACTGAGGGTGGACTGAAAGAGAACAGAGTGAAACAGAGGGTGGAGTGAAAGAGAACAGAGTGAAACAGAGAGTGGACTGGGAGATTAGAGTGAACCAGATGGTGGACTGAAAGAGAGCAGAGTGAAACAGAGGGTGGACTGAAAGAGAGCAGAGTGAAACAGAGGGTGGACTGAACAGAGAACAGAGTGAAACAGAGGGTGTGGACTGGGAGAGAACAGAGTGAAACAGAGGGTGGACTGAAAGAGAACAGAGTGAAACAGAGGGTGGACTGAAAGAGAACAGAGTGAAACAGAGGGTGGACTGAAAGAGAACAGAGTGAAACAAACAGAGGGTGGACTAAAAGAGAACAGAGTGAAACAGAGGGTGGACTGGGAGAGAACAGAGTGAAACAGGGGGTGGACTGAGAGAGAACAGAGTGAAACAGAGGGTGGACTGAAAGAGAACAGAGTGAAACAGAGGGTGTGGACTGAGAGAGAACAGAGTGAAATCCCGACAACACAGGAACAGTCAGATACAGAGGGAAAATAGAGAAGATGGAAGAGCGTGAGGGGGGGGGGGGGAGTGGTCGAGGAACAAGAGAGAGAGAGAGAGAGAGAGAGAGACACAGAGAGAGAGAGACAAAGACAGTGAGGCAGAGAGAAGGAGAAAGAGAGACAGAGACAGACAGAGAGAAACAGACAGACAGACAGACAGATAGACAGACAGAGACAAACAGACAGACAGCGACAGGGAGAGAGAGAGAGGGATGCCGAGTAGATGGGAATAGCTTCAGTTATCAC
>JADBJO010021149.1:7500-15000 GCA_016801955.1 Conus betulinus | reverse complement strand
CGCTTACATATATTATACATCCATAGCAATCCCATGTATTCTTGAGCACGTGCACATACACTCTCAGACACACACACACACACACACACACACACACGCACACGCACACACACACACTGTGATGTCCAGCCCATGACCCTGAGAAATGTCCATTTGTCTTTTGTCTGTTCCCACCTGTTCCATGTTTACTAACACTCTGTGCCCCAGCAAGACCGATGGATCAGTAGATCTTGCACTTTAAAAAAAAAAATTGGTCCAAAAAGGGGGAACAAAATGGGTTGCTTCAGGATAAAATTGGTTCTTGCAGGAAAAAAAAAAAAAGTCACTTTGGCCAGAAGAAATGCAAATACAACCTGTTTCTATTTTGCAAAAGGAATATATTACCTTTTTCTTCGTTTTTTTGCTCGTATAGTATACCCTGCTTATAGTAAACTCGGCTATAAGCAACTTCGTTTATGGTAAAGAAAAGCACTGATACTCTGCCAGAGGTCTTCTTTGCTATTATTAAAACATTCCTCGATTGTTAGCAACTGGGTAATAAGAAAACCTCCTACAGCAAAGGCATTTCTGGTTCCCCACAGGACAGACTTCTCTCGTTATAACAAAGTGTCCTCCTCATGACCTTTGTTTGTCTGCCTGCCAGAAACCTGCCCTCTCGTCGTTTACCCGGATGTCATCCAGATGCCCACCCACTACACTGCGGAACGTGAGAATCGTGCAAAGCGTCGACCCCAGCTCCAGCAACAGTGGCAAAACGAGCTGTGGCCAGGTGCGAGACTGCTGTCGCCGGTATCCTTTGGATGCTGACCAGAGAGGATGGAGAAAGGGAAGACAAGAAAGTCGTTGTCGTTGAAAAAGAAAAATTCAACTAATTGATGAAGTGAAGTGGAACAGTTTCCAGCAAATGACAAAGAAAACAATCTACCGAAGCAGAGGAGGTTCAAGTTCATCCATCCATGGTAACTGCTGTGTTGAAGAACAAAGAGAAAGTACAGGGCTGAATTCCGGAGCGGCACTGTAGACCCATCGACACAACGACAACGTCACACAGCATGCTGAAGTCGACAGAGAACTCCTGGGCTGGTTCATCAATGCAAGTGGTGCTCTCTCTCTCTCTCTCTCTCTCAGTCTCTCTCTCTCTCTCTCCTCTCTCTCTCCTTTATATGATTATTTCAGTTTTACAAATGCTTGACACTTTAATATTGTGCATAGGTGGCTCGGTGGCTTTGGAGGTAGAACGCCTGCCGGAGCAAGCAAGAACTCAAAGGTTCAAACCCTGTGTGGGGGCAAGGACTTTTCAGTTAACCACTAGACCATCTGGGTGTGGTCTATAGTTGCTAGTCGTTCGGATGAGATGATAAACCGAGGTCCCGTGTGCGACATGCAGAGGTTTGTGCCTGGCAAAATTCTGTAGAAAACCCACTTTAGCACACACACAAAAACATATACACACAGGCACCGAGGCTGGAGTATGGGCTATCTTAATGGCAGGGAAAAAAAAAACATTTACACACACATAAACACTCCATTCCCTCTGTTGGATAGACGGGATTGATCTTTACTTGTCTTTAAAGGGAATGTCCACAGAAGTGCGCTGAGGAAGTTTCAGTCGCTCCTACACGGGAATAACGGTTTTTGGTTTGCTAATAAATAAATATTGAATGATAAATACCTGGTGGCGCCCTCCGGAGGGAGAGCTCACTCTCATGCCGACTCCACAACTAAGCAATTATTGTGATCAGTAGGGGGCTTAGTAGGTGGTGTCCTGCATATCTTAGAGCAGAAGAGGCGCCATTGAACTCCACCGAAGTGACTCGGCAGCAGTGCAGTGTCTCCTCTGGTGGGTTGTCTCTTGACGACTTGACACAGACTGCTCCCTGTGAATTGTCGGTGCCAGGGCCGACTGGGCTGTGACTGTGGACGGGGTGTCGGAATGAGCGGTGTGGGTGTTCTGCCTCTCTGAGGGCGCGGAAGTTGGGACAGCAATAAACACACACACACACACACACACACACACACACACACACACACACACGCACACGCACGCACACACACACACACACACACACACACACAAATTATGTACCCGCCCTTTAAATTCAAAAAGAGTAAAACACAATTATGTACCTGCCCTTTAAACTCAAAGAGAGTAAAACACAATTATGTACCCACCCTTTTTTCAAAAGAGAGTAAAATACAATATGTACCCGCCCTTTAAATCTAAAGAGAGTGAAACACAATTCTTCACCCACCTTTAAATTTGAAGAGAGTAAAACACATTTATGTGCCTGCCCTTTAAATTTAAAAAGAGTAAAACACAATTATGTGCCCGCCCTTTAAATTTTAAAAAGAGTAAAACACAATTATGCGCTCGCAGATTCGGTGAGCTGTGCTTGAGGCGTTAGGACGTGTCGACTGGAGTTCGTGCTTTAACTGAAAGTTCACAGCTGAATTTTCAACTTAGTCGTTCTCTTGCCACCCGAGTTTTTCGTTCGTTCCGTTTTTTTTGAGATTTGTTTGTTCTGGTTTTTTTTTTTTCCCCCCATCCTCCTCTGTTTTACTCTGGTTTTGTTTTGTTTGGGTTCTCGTGTTTTCTTTCTTAACACTTTAGTTTAAGATGTCGGAAAGAGTGCTACTGGTTTTCGTGTGAAATAAGGACATCCCGATGCAATCAATCAGCACCCTTCAGTGCTCAGTGTGTGTTTAGCTGTGGAAAGGACAAGTGGACAAGGCTCCATTTTAGGGGCTCAAGAAATTCATGGTTTATGGAGAATTTATCCCACAACAGCGGAAGCACGTAAATTACTACGTGTGTAAGGTATGTGTTTGAGAGGCGTGACTCTAAGTGTGTGTGACACTGACCCTTTTTCTTCTGCGCGCGATGGTTCTAGTCTGGAAAAAAAACAGCACTAACTATGGGGTTGATGATGTACCCATCTCTGTGGTCGATTCCGAGATCGAGCTCGCTCTGTCGAAACTCGGGTGTGAATTGCGCTCCAACATAAAAACTGAACGTGCAAGAGATGCAGATGATAAGCTTACTCAGTTTCTGACTGGGTGGAGGTTCGTATTCATTACGGTACCAGTAAAACCTTCCAAACAATACAACACTTATTATGGGGCTGTAGTGTTGTCCAAAAGTTTTGGATCGATCTTAACCGTATGCTGTCCAGTAGCTGTCAACACTGGTGTCGTTTGACATTCTCAGAAACACATTGATTGTATTTGGATGTAAAGAAGGAGTCAAAACAAGACTTTGGTCTTAATTATATCCTATCGCTTGCAAAATGTTACCTTTATAAGGTTTACATGAAAAAATGCAGCGCCCAGTACACAAGGCTTTCTTGATGTATTGAAACAAAGTTATACAGATCTTAGGTACATACACTTGTTGGAAGGCATGTTGCCTCTCTTTAATGAACAATGGGCAGTATATCAACACTAGTTTTTCATTAAGCTTTTCTACAATAGGCAGTATATCAAACACTAGTTTCATTAAGCTTTTCTACAATAGGCACTATATCAAACACTAGTTTCATTAAGCTTTTCTACAATAGGCACTATATCAAACACTAGTTTCATTAAGCTTTTCTACAATAGGCACTATATCAAACACTAGTTTCATTAAGCTTTTCTACAATAGGCAGTATATCAAACACTAGTTTCATTAAGCTTTTCTACAATAGGCAGTATATCAAACACTAGTTTCATTAAGCTTTTCTACAATAGGCAGTATATCAAACACTAGTTTCATTAAGCTTTTCTACAATAGGCAGTATATCAAACACTAGTTTCATTAAGCTTTTCTACAATAGGCACTATATCAAACACTAGTTTCATTAAGCTTTTCTACAATAGGCACTATATCAAACACTAGTTTCATTAAGCTTTTCTACAATGGGCAGTATATCAAACACTAGTTTTCATTAAGCTTTTCTACAATAGGCAGTATCAAACACTAGTTTCATTAAGCTTTTCTACAATAGGCACTATATCAAACACTAGTTTTCATTAAGCTTTTCTTCTGTATATCGAAGAGAGTAACGCCTCTGGTGGATACCTATGCTGGGGTAGATTGTTGCTTGTACTGTCGGTCTTTATCCCACTGGAAAATATCCTCCATCAATCTTAAAAGGAGCTTTCTTCATTAGTACACTTTTTTGAAGTTCTGACTAACACAGGGTAAGGCTCAGGATATATTGTACTACTATGTACAACTAGTACTGGTACCTTGTTACCTTTATTTAATTTTTTTTTTAATTAGTATCTTTACTATTTTTTTATTAATACTACTATTTTTTATGTTAGAATCCCATATAATGTGTAGGCTCAATAATAGGTGCTGATGATGTTGCTACTATTCTAATCATGAAATCATTCCGGGTCGTCTAATTTGTTGACAATGTGAATTCCCCTCTTTCTTTCCTACTTGAAGGATGGGGGGCAGCTCTATGTTTCTTGTGCATTCTTGGCTACTCCCTTGCTCTGTCCTTCTGTGTTTTCGTTTTCGTTTATAATGGAAGGATGGAGGACATAGGGGAGGTGCCACAACTCCTACTTCTCCCTTTCTTCCTTAGTTGAAGGGAGGGAGGCAGGCAACATCATTTCACCTCTACAGTCTGGTCGCCCCTCAGAACTTCGACCTTACTTCTGTTGTTGTTAAGTTTGTTGTTATTGTTTGTTTGTTTGTTGCTTTACGGAGGGGCAGTGGGACATTTGAGGGAAAGGCCACACCTGTACGGTCTTGAGCCCGCTGCTGTCTGACAACGCAATACTGTGGCTGAGTTCTGCTGACTAATCAGCAGACTGGCCTACCCAGTAGATAAATGTGTGGGTTGGTTGGATGGCCTCTGCTGTGGTTTCGGATTGGTATCGGGCTTTATCTTTATCCTCCAAGTCCCTCAAAACTCTGAAACTGGAAATCGTATATGGAATTGAGATATGAACTGTAAAAAATCATTTTGGTGTGAATTTATATGTTGTGAAATCATATGGCTTGAAATATTAGTGATAAGAATGTGACTGATTTTTCATACTGATATAAAAAAAGGGTGCTACTACTATCATCATTATTGTATTCATTTATTTATTATTTTATTTTATTTTTTTATATTTATTTATTTATTATTTATTTTGTTTTATTTTATTTTTTGAGCTACTGTCTCTGTAAGTAATCTATGAATCTGTATGCATGCTGATCCCGGTGGTACAGTCTGGGTGGCTTTAGGGGGCCTTCATCCAATATAGAAATTCGAGAGTGTCCCTAAATCATTAGCGGATGGGGGTTCTGGAAGCTGTCTGGACTGTGCCCACAGAAAATGCACTCAGAAAATGGCAAACAGTGTACATGTGCCAGGAAAACAAGATTTAAAGTAAGAAGAGCAAAAGGGAATATATCAAGAAGATGGAAAGTGATTTGCTGAATACAACACTGTGAAATATTAAATGAAAAGACGATGACTGAAACTGAAAAAGCTAAACTCCAAATGCATTTTTATTTTTAGCACCGTCCAGTATATTAAAGATGTAGATGTTCATTTGAAATCTCTCTCCATGTGCCCACCAATCTAACAACTGACAATGGTATATATTTGTGTATGTGTGAGCGTGTGTGTGTGAGTGTGTCTTTTTGTTAGTCTGTTTTTGTGTTTATTGGATTGCGACTGAGTACACTTTTTGAGAATTGTTCAAATATTGAATTTTTTTTTCCAAATTTTATACATATATATGCGTGTGTGTATATATATGTATACACACACACACACACACACACACATATATATATATATATATATATATATATATATATATATATATATATGTATGTGTGTGTATATGTGTATGTATATGTGTATATGTATGTATACACACACACACACACACATATATATATATATATATATATATATATATATATATATATATATATATATATATACTAGTCACATAAAGTTGAGCACAGTTTTACATGTACCCACATATTTCCAAAATATATAAAAGCCACGATTTTGAAATTGGGAACAGATTTAATTCATTATCTTGTTCCAACGTACACATTGAATTTCATTGGGATCGAATGAACGGTTGTTGATTTACAGACAATTAAACAGAGGATGGGTCGAAATCAAAGTTCGCAAAATCTGTTCAGTTCACAAAAATCATTTCAATAGTGGGTGTGGCCACCGCCCATTGGCGAGACATTCCACGCAGCGACTCCTCATCGAGTTGACCAGTGTTCTGATGACCCTCTGAGGGATTCTCTGCCATTCCAGTTGCAGCATTTGGAAGAGATCCTGGTGGTCTCTGGGAGGTGGATGGTTCTCCTTCACATGTCTCCCCAACTCATCCCACATATGCTCGATGGGATTGAGGTCGGGACTATACGCCGGGAAAGATCATCCTGTTGATGCCGGCCTGCACAATGAAGTTTTCGGCCACCCGGGCCCTATGTGGCCGAGCATTGTCGTCTTGGAAGACTGCCATGGGTCCTATCCGTTTGCATGGTTGGAACAACGAAAGGCGCCAGGATTTCATCCCGATAGCGGATGCCTGTGAGGTTTCCATCAATATGTAGAGTGGTGTCTTGTGGTGGAGGCTGAAGGCACCCCATACCATAACAGATCCTCCCCCAAAGGCCCTGGTCTGGCGAACAGCTGCATCAATGTAACGTTCACCAACACGCCTCCAAACTCTAGTTCGGCCGTCATTGTGTTCAAGACTAAACCGCGACTCATCTGAAAAGAGGACCTGGGACCACTGTTGTTGGTTCCCATCTCACATGACGATGGCAGAAAGCTTGGCGAGCCAGCCTATGGGCTGCTAGCAGTCGTGGTCGAACAGCTGGGCGACGTGATCTGAGGCCGAAGTGGTGAAGACGGTTTTCGTATGGCTTGACGGCTGAGGATGGTGTTATTTGCCATACGAAGCTGCCTTTGGATGCTGGTGGAAGTGGTATCCCGCTGCAATAGGGCCTGCCTCTCGATGAAACGATCTTCTCTGGGAGTAGTCTGCCTAGGCCGACCTGACCCGTGGCCTCTCTTCAACGCTGTTGGTCGCCCTAAAACGCTGATTCAGTCTAACAATAACTGAAAGATGCACACCAAGTCGTCGAGCCACTTCAGCCTTTGCAATGCCATCTTGTATCCACGCAATCGCCCTGGTTTTGTCAAAGGTGCTAAGTTTTCTTCGTGTGGCATGGTGAGAAAAGGGCTGACAGTAACCAACCCCGCGCTTAAACAGCCAAAAGAAGGGGCATAAAACTCACTTGAGAGACTGCTCTTGCACGGGAAAAAAGAATTTTTCATTTTACACATCTTGTGTCGCCAGCAAGCTTGATGCAAAACAGGCACAGTTAACGCAACTTTGCACTTTTTATCCCGCGCGGTAACGAGGTCACCAAGACCCCCGTGCGCACTACCAGTTGACACAGGCTGGATTACACACTGCTGTGTGAGATTCCATCATTGGTTGCCACATAACAAAAAAAACAATGTTTTTTGA
>JADBJO010021149.1:0-2500 GCA_016801955.1 Conus betulinus | reverse complement strand
GGGGCAACTTCAGGTCGATCTTGTATTGATCCTATACCCTGGAACTCCTGACACAACAACCAACAACGACAACGACAACAGCACAAACTATAATATGCTAACATGAAACTGCAACAGCAGTGATTAGCGGTAACAACCAACCAACAACAATGGATAATAATATAATAATATTCATAATCGTGATAATGATTAACTGCAACAGCAACAGCAAAACAACAACAGTGAAGTACCACACACCACCACCAACAAACAACAACAGCAAGAACGACATCAACAACCATCAGAACATCAACATGAGTGGCAATAACAGTAACTACAAGCAAGAGTAAACAACAAGGACAACAACGACGACAATAGTGTGACAACAACGGCAGCAACAAACAGACCGTAAAGAGGACTATTCTACTGATGATTTCTGGGATAGCCAGGCCTTCACTTTCATTCTCTTCCCAGCACTTGGTCCTGCTGGACTGGAACAACTTCAAAAACAGCAAAACAGCAACAGCAACAGTAGCAAGTAGTAGTCGTAGTAGTAGTCGTAGTAGTAGTAATAGTAGTTGTGATTATCCGCAGCCGCAGCAGCACAAGCAACAGCCGCAGAAGCAGCCAGCCCAGTAGTAGGGTTAGTAGTAGCAGTTAGTAGTAGTAAGGCTAATAGTAGTAGGTAGTCGTAGTAGTGTGGTCCGTGGCAGCAGCAGAGATCATTCGGCAGTCCGCAAGGCAAGCAGCAGTAGTAAAAGGTGTAAGTGTGAGCAAGCCGCAGCCGCAGGCAGACCAGCAGAGCAGCAGCTGCAGCAGCAGCAGCGAGCACCGTAGTAGTAGTAGTAGAGCAGCGCAGCAGCATAGTAATAGTGATTGTAGTAGCAAGGCAGGCAGCAGTAGGAGTAGCAATAGCCAGCAGCAGCAGCAGCAACAAGTAGTAGGAGTAGTAGTAGCAGTAGTAGTAGTAGTAGTAGCACGTTAGTAGTCACGTAGTGTCATTGCAGCAAGCCAGCAACAGCCCAGCTAGCAGCACCCAGTGAAGCAGAAGTAATAGTCGAGTCGCACGGACGTCGTCGCTGTCGTGTCGTCGTAGCGTCGTCGTGAAGTAAGTAGTAGTAGTAGTAGCAGCAGCAGCAGCAGCAAGCAGTAGTGGTCCGAGTAGTCTAGAGTAGTAGCTTAGGCAGAAACAAGTAATGTAGTATTGCGTAGCAGTGTTAGTTGTGGTAGTGGTAGTGGTACGTAGTAGTATAGCAGTATAGTGAGGTACGGTTTGGGCAGTAGTTAATAGCAATGGTCGTGGTAGAAGGAGAAGTTGTGGTAGTAGAGCTCGTAGTAGTAGTCGGAGGGAGGAGGAGGAGATGGGAGGAAGAGAAAGAGGAGAGATGAGAGAAGAGACGGAGAGACGGAGAGGCGAGGAGGTGAGATCGAGGAGGTAGAGGAGAAGGGGATGGAGCGGCGCGGGAGCGAGATGACGAGATGAGCAGGGAGGAGGAGGCGGGCGGGGGGAGGTGGAGGTCGAGGGAGTGCGAGAGGAGAGAGAGAGGAGAATCATGCATAATCCATACAACAATCTCCAGCAGTTTTTCCTATCATCATCATCCTCAATATCACATTCATAATCATCATCATATCTATGGCGATAAATCTTAATCAGAAGCCTAGCGCTACAAATACATAAAAGGTGGAAGAAAAAAGGGTAAGAAGGAGAGGAAAGAAGAAAACGGAAATGAAACAAATTTAAGAAGTAGATGAACATTGCAATAGTACCATGCTCTAAACAACAGGGGGATATTGGCACCCAACCACCGCCGCACGAACGGCGCGCGACGCGCGCACACACACACACACACACAAACACACACACACACACACACACACACACACACACAACAACAACACAACACACCACACCACACCTGATCACAAAAAACACACTGTGCACCATACAACGAACGACAACAGCATAAGGGAGCCAGAAACGACACTAGATGGAGAGGAGAGACGAGATCGAAAGAGACGGGGGGAGCAGAGGGGATGTAGTGGATGGGCTGAAGGGACGGGAGGGAGTTGAAGGAGGAGAGTGGGTGGACGGGAGCGATCGAGCAGAAGAGAGAAGAGGTGTTGTGGTGAGGAGGATGGCTGCCCATTGACCTGTCTAAGTTGAATTGTCATCATCTAAGGGCTCGATCGTCACGCGTTGACATGACGATCAGTTTTTCGTAATCACTCATAATTCAGACTCGACGCGATCCGGTAACTACACATATGCTCTTTTCAGTCCGGATGAATCAGACTGCCGGATCTGTAACAACTAAAATGCTCTTTCAGTCTCCTGTTCATAATTCAGGAACTGCCGGAGCCGTTAACGACCACAATTTCTATGTCTCAGCTCCATGGCTTCATTAATTCGAACACGACGGTCCTGAACACACAATCTCCTTTTCAGCCTGGTCATAATTCAGACTGAAGGATCCTGTACACAACAATCCTTCTTTTTTACAAGCTCTCTGTTCTAATT
>JADBJO010021148.1:27500-30073 GCA_016801955.1 Conus betulinus | reverse complement strand
GTGGCCGGACGTGGGCGGGGGGTGGGAGTAGTATGAGGCGGACAAGGAGAAGAGCAGTGACGCCAGTGGCCCAGTGTCAGCGGGGACACCACCAGCACCGTGCATCCTTCCGACGACCCTTACGACGACCATCACGCCGTGGTCACCGTGGAGGTGGACATGGACTCCAGATCTGTGGAACTCAAGGCAGACAGCGATGTGGTGGCGTGATCCCCACCTCTGCGGACTGCTCGTGCCGCAGAGCCAGCCAGCTTCTTGGGCCGTGTGGTTCGAGCCTCCTCCAAAAGCCCCCCTGAAGTCGTCCTTGTGCAGATTCACGTTTTTTTCAGTCAGCAGGGGATGCTCCTGTGACCTTCTCCCCTCCCTCCACATCTGCTGAACCGGGGGAGGCGAAGGGCTGACGTGAACCGGACTGCTTCGAGGAGCCGGACTCTTCCCAGTGGAGTGAGCTCTGGGGGCAAGTGTCCTTTACGCTGCGCTCCCGACTGCCAGCCACAGAGAGAGAGAGAGAGAGAGAGAGAGAGAGAGAGAGAGAGGGACTGTCCACGAGTATTTTGACCACGTTTTGTTCACTGTCCCCATGAGGCGAGGGCAGCCCGTGGACCTCTCTCGGACCCTCACCAGTGTCGTGGCCGGCCTTGTTTCTCCTGCTTTGAATCTCGCCGGCCGTCGCTGCAACAAGTGTGCTTTTTGCTGCTTTTGGGGACCGCCCCTCCCTGCCTGACACCGTACTGTCTGTTTCACACCCCTCGTGAATGCTGTTGCAAAGTCAAACAGAATCTGTGCGCTGCAAAGCTGAGATCCAAGTGCTTTTTTCTGTGTGCGTGTGTGATGAATAGGGTTTGACTGGACGGCATCGACTTGGGTAGCCTGTTGGGTTTAGCTTGTGTCTTTGATCGTATTTTTTGATTGTTGTTGCTGTTCTTGTTGTTGTTTTTATTATTATTATTATTATTATTATTATTATTATTGTTGTTGTTGTTGTTGTTGTTGTTGTTATTATTATATTATTATTATTATAGTCGTCATTCTTCTTCGTCTTATTATCATTATTGTTATTGTTATTATCTTCATCATCATTATCATTGTTATTATTTTCATCGTTGTCATTGTTATCATTATTATAAGCATCACCATCATCATCATCATCATCATCATCCTTATCATTGTTATTATCATCATCGTCGTCATCATCATTATTGTTATTAATGTTATTATCATATTATTATTCTTATTATCATCATCATTATCAATATTATTATTTCTATAATATTTATTGTTATTATTATCATCAGTGTCAGTATCATTATTATTATTATCATCATCATTACTATTGTTATCATATTACTCTTATTATTATATTACATTCCATCAATATCTTATAGCATCATTATTATCATATTACATTCCATCAATAGTTCATAGCATCATATATTTCAGTTTATCACTGGCAATTGGCGACAGGCGTTTTCTGAATGTATACAATGATCAGTAACTCAACACGCAAAATATGCATTTAGAAGAAAAAAAACTGAATAACATATGTGAAGCAGACAATCCAGTGTAGATTGTGTAGCTGCGGAACTCACGGTTTCACAATGGACTTTTTTTTCTTTTTTTTTTTTTTGTGAGTGGACTCAACGTGGGCAACAAGCTTGCGACCTGCAAACAGTCCCATACGATCGTTATCGGCAGATCGTGCTGACGTCACCGGTATTGACAGATGGCCCTTGATGCGGCTCAGCATTTTTTTTTTTTTTCAAAACAGGAGATGCATGCTTTGCTTTGCATTTTATGCATGATTTTGGCTTTCGCCAGCGTCTTTCCGTAGACTGTTTGTTCCCCAGTTAGAACATTACCATCATCGTCATCATCATCATCATCATCATCATCATCATCATCACTGCCCACTAGCCACGCAAAACTGGCAGACAGCATTTTTTTTTTCTGTCGTTGTCATCGATCATCAGTTTGTACACGACAAAGTAAAATCACTCCCACACACCCCCACACCCACCCCTACCCCCCCCTCCTCCCCTCCCCCCCAAAAATAGTCTGGAAAAAAAATGACAACCTCAAAGGTCACACACGTTTCCTTCTGGATTAATGCTTCGCAGCTCTTAGCCTATGTAATTAGTTGCTCCTCCTCCTTCCCTCCGCCCAATGGCCGTCATGTTCTTGTTTCGCCTGTACCCCCCCCCCCCCCACCCCCCCACCCCCGCTTCCCCACCCCCTGCCTCCCTTCTCCCATCGCAACGTCTGCTGCATGTGATTTTTTTTTTTTTTTTGGGGGGGGTTTGGGGGGAGGTGAAGGGGGGGGGAGAGGAATGTTCGTCCCTCTTGTCGTTTGGACTGGCTCCCCCTGCCATCGGCTTTCCGAACTTAACGGAAGTGTGCTGGTGTGGTTCAAAGGTGTGAACAATCGGTGATCCCAAACTCAGTGTCCGGCGGACATACCTGTTGAACTTAGGTCCTGTCACCTACCTGTGTGGAAGGCATGAGGGCAGCACTGCAATGCCGAAGTACGCAGGGTGACAACATAGAAATAAACGCGACACTGTTATTAAAGCTGA
>JADBJO010021148.1:7500-17500 GCA_016801955.1 Conus betulinus | reverse complement strand
GAGGGCAAGGGCTGTCGAAGTGACTGCAGGCGTCCTGCTCCATATGGAACGGCTCTGGCACCGTCAGAAAGCCCAGGTGAGCGTACACCAATGGCTGGCCTGTGTAATGTCCACGGCTGGAACACAGCATGTGGTACACACTTATGACACACACACACACCACACACACACACACACACACACACACACACACACACACACACACACACACACACACACACACGCACGCACTTGTTTGTTTGTTCTTTAAACAGAACTGGCACTCCGATATGGAAAGTGAAGAAAAAAAATCGCTGTTTTTTTTTTCTTATTTAAAAATGTGTACCATCCTGAAAAGTTTCTCAATGTCATAACAGATGAATAGCACAGAATAGATTACGCAAGATTCAGGTTGAGAACTTTAGGTTTTAATGCCAACAAAAAGATGGCTTGAATATGAAACATCCACAGAATCCCTTTGTCCTGCATCTAGACACATTATTGATGACGAAGAACACTTTCTGATCCACTGTACTGCTTATAATGAAGTGCGGACAAATTGTTCATTTTTCCAGTTAGATACAGCGAAAAGACAAAATGTCGCTGTCGTGCTATCATCAGATGATGAACTTGTAATTAAATCAGTTGCTAAATTCATCGCGGAAGCATTGAAAACTAGACAGACGAAGGATAGTGAAATTTGAGATAATGCATTATGAGAGATACATGAATGAATAATATCATTCATCGCATGTGGAAGAGATCAGTAAGATACAATGTCATCATTTGATTGAGCGGATGGTCGAGTCAGTCTTACGATTTTTTAAAAATCTTACTGCATTACCCCTGTGTGTGAGGACATAAGGAAATGTTACGAACTTATTTGTTTTGTTAACCTTTGATTTGATACACACTAGGAATGAATGTGTACTATTTGTTTGCAGGAAAGGAAGAGGGAAATGTTATTGACTTGTTAGCACCAAATAATCAGGTTTTCCCCCGTAATCACAGCCATTGAAGGCAAGATCAGTGATAGTGGCAGCAGGCATCGAGCAGCCACCACAATGGTAGTAGTAGTAGTAGTAGTAGTAGTAGTAGTAGTAGTAGTAGTAGTAGCAGTAATAGTAGCAGCAGCAGCAGCAGCAGCAGCAGCAGCAGCAGCAGCAGTAGTAGCAGCAGTAGTAGCAGCAGCAGCAGTAGCAGTAGCAGTAGCAGTAGCAGTAGCAGCAGTAGTAGTAGCAGTAGTAGTAGTAGTAGCAGTAGTAGTAGTATTAGTAGTAGTAGTAAACAGTTCTAGTAGTAGTAGAAGTCGCAGCAGCAGCAGCGGCGGCAGTTGTAGTTGAGATAGAAGTATCAGCAGCAGCAGAAACAGTAGAAACAGCAGTAGTAGTAGTAGCAGCAGTAGTTGTAGTAGAGATAGTAGTAGCAGCAGCAGCAGAAACAGTAGAAACAACAGTAGTAGTAGTAGTAGTATAACAGCAGCAGCAGTAGCATTAGCAACAGCAGTAGTAGTTGTTGTTGCAGCAGCAGCAACAGCAGTATCAACAATGTCAGCTTCAGTAGCATCACAGCAGTAACAAGGGAAGCTGCAGCTGAAGCAAGGGCAATAGAAAAAGCAGTAACAGCAATACTCAAAAAGTCGACAGTAAAATTGCAGCAACGGCAATAGTCATAGTAACAGCGGAAGTAGAAACCATAGCAGCCGCAGTAGTAGTAGTAGTAGTAGTAGTAGTAGTAGTAGTAGTAGTAGTAGTTGTTGTTGTTTGTTGTTGTTGTTGTTGTTGTTATCGTTGTTGTTGTTGTTGTAGGAGGAGGAGCAGGAGGAGGGAGTAGCAGTGGTAGCAGCAGCAGCAGCAGCAGCAGTAGCAGCAGTAGTCGTAGAAGAAACAGCAGCAGCAGCAGTAAGAACAGCAACGAAAAATGCAACAGTAATATTTGTAGCTGTCATTGTAGTAGATTTAGCAGCAGCGACAGTAGTAGTAGTAGTAGTAGTGTAGTAGTAGCAGTAGCAGTAGCAGTAGTAGTAGTTGTTGTTGTTGTTGTTGTTGTTGTTGCAGCAGCATCAGCAGCAGCGGCAGCAGCAAAAGAAGACATAGTAGCAGTAGTGGTAGTAGTAGTGGCAGCAGTAGTAGGTAGTAGTAGTAGTGGTAGTAGTAGTAGCAGCAGCAGCGACAACAGTAGAAGTAGTAGCAGTAGTGGTAGTAATAGTCGCAACAGCAGTAGTAGTAGTGGTAGTAGTAGTAGCAGCAGCAGCAACAGCACTAGCAGCAGTGGGTACTGCGTCAGCAATAGCCGTAGTAGCAGATGCAGTATTAGCTCCATCAGCAGCAGCAGTTACGGTAATGGTCATGGTACAGTGATGACAAAACAAAAGTGAAAGATAGTTTACAAAGCGTCACATCTTGCAAACATAATTATCTAGTGCAAGCGGCCTTGCTGTCGCAAGGGAATAACTAACGGCAACGTGTCAACATGCGCACAAGTGACCATAAATGTCAATATCTCTTTGTTGGTCAAAAGTTGATATAAAACACGCATACATGCAATCCATGTAATATAGACTCCAGAAAACGATGCAATAATTGCAGTTAACAATGTCACAGGTACATGCACGCGCGCACACACATATACACACACATCTACGCGCGCAGCACAAGCGCGCAAGCGCGCTCATGCAAAACGCACGCATGTACGTACGCACGCACGCACGCACGCACACACACACACACACACACACACACACACACACACACACACACACACACACACACACACACACACACACACACACACACGCACACACACACACAACGATAGAGTTATTTAAATTTTTTGACATGATAGAAATTAGATGATGTGCTTTTAAAAATGGTTTTTGACCTTGTGGTTATATGTGACTTGAATTAGTTTCGCGTGATGAGGTCGGCTTGGCTAAAAAGTTCTTGAACTGTAAAGATATCACTTCTTTAAAAGCGATAGGATACCCGGTTTCTTTATGAGATTGTCCCCCAATGCGACACCGTATCCATGAAAATGAAATTCGGACAGAACAGTTCAAAAGCTCATTGTCAGACACCGTCGTGCTTCCTTACGTGAGGTGAAGGTCGCAGTCAGCGTGATGTTTTTGCCGTGAGGAAAACGGCAGGGGTTGGAGTCACAGGGGGTCACGTCCAGCTTGACCAGTTGACCTTTGGGGTGAGAGTCTGGAATCAAAAATACAGTGTCATAAGTCTTACGTAAGTTGCTCAGATATCTGGGTGAGGTTTCCATTTTGACCCCTTCCTCCTCCTCCTCCTCCTCCTCCTCTCTCCTCCTCCTCCCCCTTCCCCCTCTTCCACTCTTCTCCTCCGATCCCACTTTCCACCCCCACCCAAGTCTCTCTGTGCCCCGCCCCCCCTTGCCCTTCACACCATCCCTTTCTCATGTTCCCATGTAAGACAATGTTAAATGTGAAGGCAAATCGTGTGAAGATCCTGAGCTCCACTGATCTTTCCACATGGTAGAGCATTCTCAATATTAATCATTTTTAGATCCGTCATAAAGTATTTTATCTTGGAGGTCAGGATGAAATGTGTTGTATTTGGATCTAGCCGCTTCCCAGTCGTGTAACCAGGATGGCAAAAAAAAAAAAAAAAAGAAAAAAAGAAAAAGATAAAAGATAAGAAAGAAGAATAAAACGCCTATAAACTGAAAAAATTTCTTCCTTCATTGTTTTTTACTTTTTGAAGAGAGTGTGTCATGCACCCATATGGTGCTCAGGCACATTATGTATGTGCTTGTGTGTGTGTGTGTGTGTGTGTGTGGGTGTGTGAGAGAGAGGGGGAGTGTGGAGCGAGTGTGCGAGAGAGAGAGAGAGAGAGAGAGAGAGAGAGAGAGAGAGAGAGAGAGAGAGAGAGAGAGAGATCCAAACAAAAAAGTTCAAAATGTCCCAAATTTTCGACTTTAATTGCCATCGTCAAGGGGTACAGACTGCAAAAAGAACACTTTCGAAGACCAGGGAGGGGGGGTGGGGGAGCATATCCTTATGTCACTGTCTACATGTCACCGGGGTCTACATGTCACCATGTCTCTATGTCACCACATATCTGCATGTCACCGTGTCCATATTTCATCATGTCTACATGTCAACGGGTCTTTATGTTTCTATGTGTGCATGTCACCGTGTCTATGTGTCTGACCCAAACCCTACCCCGCGGAGGGTCCTGCATTTAAATGGTTGGAGCGTTTCGCCTGCGGGGCTGACGACCGCGAGTTCGAACCACGGATGGGGTTGGATTTGTTTCGGATGAAAATATTTCTGATCATCCAGAAGTAAACGGGTACCTGAAGCAGTTCATGGAAGGCAGAAGGCGACGAAAGGAGAAGAATGGGCTCCGCCTTCCAATAGGCTGTGCCCATGATACAGTACAATTCACTGACCCAACGGCCGACTGGATACTGGAGATTTAACCTTTAAACTTTTTTTTAAACACAACCTTACCCAAACTCTAATCTGAACCCTGAATCCTAACATACAGACACGGTGACATAGAGACACGATGACATATAGAACCCTCATTGAGTCCAAAAAGGGAAAAAGAGACAAGCTGACGTAGAGGCACGGAGAGATGAAGTAGAATGCCTTCTAGAGCACCTTCCCTTCTTTCGTTGCATGCATTATATGCCCATCAGGGGTGCAGAAGTAGCTGCACTCTTATGATTGAAATAGGCGGAGGAGAAAGTGAGGAGAGGAGAGGCAGGATTTGCTGGACCTGTCACACGTGTTTTAATTCATGGACAATGTCTTGATTATTTGAATATTTTATGAAGGTGATGACATGACAGGCTTTTAGACAAGTGTGTTTGTATAGTTGTAAGTTGCAGCGTGTGCGTGTGTGTGCGTGCGTGCGTGTGTGTGTGTGTGTGTGTGTGTGTGTGTGTGTGTGTGTGTGTGTGTGTGTGTGGTGTGTGTGTGTGTGTGTGTGTGTGTGTGTGTGTGTGTGTGTGTGTGTGTGTGTGTGTGTGTGGCACGCGCGGGGGGCGGGCGGTGCGTGCGTGCGTTCATACATACGAAGTGTGTGCGTGTGTGTGTATGTATGTATGCGCGCGTGCGCGTGTGTGTATATGTGTGTGTGTGTGTGTGTGTGTGTGTGTGTGTGTGTGTGTGTGTGTGTGTGTGTGTGTGTGTGTGCGATAGCATCAACAAATATATGAAAATAATACAAAATGTTGAGTAATATGCAATATTGACAAGAACTGGAAAGAAAGAAAGGAAAGAAATATAGTAAGAATAAGGGAAAAATAAGAACAAGAGGGAGAAAATCGTTGCAAGAGGAAAAAGGACAGAAGGGGAGAAAGAGAGAATGTTTGAATAAACAGCATAATACAGGGAAATGGCCATAGTGAAAGACAGAAGAAATCGGGGAAAGCAGACAAATCAAACAAGAAAAGGAAACAAAAACAAAACAAACAAAAAACAAAAAAAAAAAAAGAAGAAAAAAAAGATTTAAAAAAAAGGTGTGAAAGAAACAAAATGTGAGATGTCAAACATTTTTGTGCAATTCCAGATACACTAAACATTAAGGCCAATCGTGAAAAAGGGCGTCCTTGTCTGATGCTGCGTAACACATCCAATGGCTCCGAAATACAGCCACCATGGATATATAGAGCTCACGCTGCCTTCACGTAGAACAGAAACCTATTTCTAGAACTCTGGACCAAACCCAAAGATGGAAAATACTTTTGAAAGATTTTTTTTTTGTATGGAGTCAAATGCCTTTGCGAAATCTATTGCTAGACGATATCGTGCTTTGCTCGTTTTATCGTATATTGATCTGATAATTTTAGCTATCTTTCTGTTTAAGATGGCCAGCTTGACCTTCGCTGATTTATGTATTCACAACAGCGCATATTTATGTATTCATAACAGTGCATACCTTTTTCTGATAAATTGTTGTTGTTGTTTTCTGGAAGCTGATAAACAGAACTGAGTAAATTGTACATAACTTCACTTTCACCCACACTTAGTACACACGTGTTCTCTCTTAGACGCATTTGGAGTAATGTTAGATGGCGTATGGATGACTTTTTTCTCCCCAGTACAGTGCTGGTCGTTATCATGTACCTTTGGGTCAAGGAAAAAACTACCCAAATTTTGTACCCAAAAAAATTCTTAAATGTGATTTTATAGCATAAACAAGAACTGAACAAATATAAGAAAACAGGACAAAAACAACAAACTGTAAACGAGAACCTCCTTTAAAACGCTCATTATTCGCTTACGTTTGTTACTAACAATTTCCCCTGTAAAAACGCCGCCCATTATTTGATGATAGTTGTTAACAACAACAAAAGCAAGGTGATTCAAAAGCTAGAACTGATAAACTTGAAAGTCTTTATTTTCAATTTAATCTCCCTTTGCCGGTCATGTTGGCATCTAAATACGTTTTACAGTCCTCTTGTTGTTTCACAGACACTCTTGTTAATTGTTATTACTTAGACATTCTGTTGATAGGCTGATAGTGTTGCAGTGTCATCTATAGGTGTCGAATGTCCGATATTTAACGAGAAAATGAACCATATTGTGTATATGATCAGTTTGCGCACCTCTATTAGAAGAGGAAATCTATAATGATAGTCTCTCCCTGTGTGTGTGTGTGTGTGTGTGTGTGTGTGTGTGTTTGTCCGACGATTATGGTTAGTAATAAATGAAGTGGTGGGATCTATTTATTGCACAAGAAAGCTTTCCATTTCTTTCTTCGTTTGTTTTTTTTTTTATTATAGACGTAAGCTTATTATTCTTTATGTGTTGATGTTGATTAAAAAAAATCATTGCGTCCTTTCCAGAAATATATCATGTTTAATTGTCAGAGTCTTCTAACGGAGAACGACAGTCCAGTTACAATATCTTATACTTTCTTAACATAATCATGCTCATTTTTTCAAATGTTCAAAGTTTTAGCTTGCTAGCTGCTCCTGACCCCTTTCCAAGATAAAGACGGATAACTTTTTTTTAATGTTTGCTTATCTGTTAACCACGGAATTAAAAATCACCACCACCATCACCACCACCGTCATCTCTCTCTCTCTCTCTCTCTCTCTCTCTCTCTCTCTCTCTCTCTCTCTCTCAAGGCAATCTTTGCATATCTGGTCCTGTTCATCTTTTTACAGGTAGACTAACGACCGAACAAACAGAAATAGAAACTATCTTCTTCGAGACAGAAATAATAACAATTTTGACCACGGACTTTCGCTGCTTTCCTTCCTTTTTTTTTTTTTTTTTTTTTTTTTTTTTTTTTTAATTAATTTTTTTTATAAACTATGATTCTGACGTCAGACTTTCCTGGCGTAAATTGCTTTGTATGTTTGTCTCATAGTTGTGATTCTAACAACGGAATTTCTTCACATTAGATTTTGATCGTCTGTATGACAATCATGACTCTGAAATCGGGCTTTCGTTACACTTTGTGTGTGTGTGTGTGTGTGTGTGTGTGTGTGTGTGTGTGTGTGTGTGTGTGTGTGTGTTGTTGTTTTAGAAATTGTGACTGAGACATGGCACTCTCATGATGTTGTGTTTTTGTTTGTTGTGTTTCTTTGGTATTTTCATTCTGAAATCTGACTTTCGTGGCTTTAAGGTTCTTTTCTGGTAGTATGATTCTGACATCGGACTTTCAAATTAAAAAAAAAATTAATGATTTTGATTCTGACGCTAGGCTTTCGTGGTGTTAACCGTTTCATTTATTTGTTTGGCAATTATGATTTCAGCATCGGACTTTTGTGGCGTTAAGGAGTTTAACTGGTTTTTGTTTTGTTTTTGTTTTTTGTTTTTTAGGGTTGTTTTTTTTTTTATTGTGTCTCTAAAATTGCACATACGTAGCGTTAAGTTTCAGGTCTGTTAGTTTGTTTAGTAATTATGACCTCAGATATGGCTTTCGAGGCACTCAGTGTTTAGTCTGTTGCTTGTTTTGTAATTATGATTCTGAGTCAAGACTTTCTTTGAAGGTTTTGGTCGGTTAGCTGCTGATTATAATTTGACATCAGACTTTCGTTGCATTAACCTTGTTCCATTTTACTTGTCATCGAACCTTTCTGGTGTCAGGTTTTTGTGTTTGGTTGGTCGCTAATAATGATCCTGACATCAAATTTTAATGACGTCGTGTGTGTGTGTGTGTGTGTGTGTGTGTGTGTGTGTGTGTGTGTGTGTGTGTGTGTGTGTGTGTGTGTGTTCTGTTTGATAATCATAATTCTGCATCTCTACTTTAAGTTTTTTTGTTGTTTTTTTTTTTTCATAGAATTTACGGCTATTGACGTGACAACAAATATCATTTTGGAGCTCAGACAAGGGGAGATAAGGACAGTCCACTTACTGTAACATATTGGGTTGAAAAAATCAACATGGTGGTGGAGACCAGAACCAACACGACGATAAGATCAGCAGAGCTTGCATGGCGGCCACCTCAGACACGTTCAAAGGAAGAAACAGACAGACAGACAGACAGAGAGGGTAAATAATGAAAGAGAGAGAGAAAGAGAGTGAGAGTAAGTAGTCCACTTTCTGAGGGAAGAGTCCCACTTGCGAGTGTTATCTGGCTCGTGATACTGATCCAGTTTTGAGTCCTTTCAGCGATGTGTCGCAGGGGCGGGAGCAGGCAGGTGGAGGGGGTGGGGGTGGGGGGTGGGAGCAGGGGTGGGAACAGGCAGGATGGAAGAGGAGGGAAGAGGTGGGGGCAGAGGTGGGAACAGGCAGGTGGAGGGGGTGTGGGAGAGGTGGGAGCAGGAGTGGGAACAGGCACCTGGGGGTTATTTCCTTATCGTTGAGGGCACTGGCAAACGACCCGTACTTTTATTTTTCTTGAGTGTACTTTTTTTTTTTCTTTCTTGAAACCATATATCTGTATATGTTTGTGTGTGAGCACGAGCACGTATGTGCGTGTGTGTGTAAGTATGTATGCATGCATGTATGTATGCATGCATGCATGCATGTATGTATGTTTGCATGTGTGCATGTATGTATGTATGTACGTGTGTATATGTGTATATGTGTGTGTGTGTGTATGCATGCATGCATGCATGTATGTATGTATGTATGTATGTATGTATGTATGTATGTATGTATGTATGCATGCATGCATGCATGTATGCATGCATGCATGTATGCATGTATGCATGTATGTATGTATGTATGTATGTATGTATGTATGTATGTATGTATGCATGCATGTATGTATGTATGTATGTATGTATGTATGTATGTATGCATGTATGTATGTATGCATGCATGCATGCATGCATGTATGTATGTATGCATGCATGTATTCATGTATGTTTCTGCATATGCATCTATGCATGTATTCGTGTATGTGTGTATGCATATATGTGTGTATGTGTGTGTGTATGTATGTATGTATGTATGTATGTATGTATGTGTATGTATGTATGTATGTATGTATGTATGTATGTATGTATGTATGTATGTATGTATGTATGTATGTATGCATAGATAGATAGATAGATAGATAGATAGATGGATGGATGGATGGTTGGATGGTTGGATGGTTGGATGGTTGGATGGTTGGATGGATAGATAGATAGATAGATAGATAGATAGATAGATAGATAGATAGATAGATAGATTGAGTAAATGAGTGAGTGAGTGACAGATAAACAGGTAGACAAGTAGACAGACGGAAAGATAAGACAATGAATAGATAGATAGATGAATAGATAGACAGATAGATACGCAAGAACGAGAGAGAAAGAAAAGAGAGACAGATAGATAGAATGTTAGAAATGTAGATAGATAGACAGACACACAGACAGACAGATAGATAAAAATAGGTAGGCAGATAGATTGATTGATTATTTGTTAGATAGATAGATAGATAGATAGATAGATAGATAGATAGATAGATAGATAGATAGATATAGATAGATAGATAGATAGATAGATAGATAGAAATAGGTAGGTAGACAGATTGATTGATTGACAGATAGATACATAGGTGGACAAGCAGACAGACAGGGAGATAGAGGACGATGGATA
>JADBJO010021148.1:0-5000 GCA_016801955.1 Conus betulinus | reverse complement strand
CAACATACCATCTTTTTTTTCATCATACCGCCTTTTGTTTAATCATGACATTTTTTTTTCTTCATGTCACCTTTTTGTCAGTATATCACCTTTTTCCAACATGCCACCTTTTTTCATCATACCATCTTTTTCAATCATACCACCGTTTTTTCATCATATCACCCTTTTCCATCATGGATCCTTTTTTTCTTCATACCACCTCTTTTCATCATACCACCTTTTTTTTTCATCATACCACCTTTTTTCATCATACCACTTTTCTCTTCATACCACCTTTTTTTATCATACCACCTTTTTTTATCACACCTCCCTTTTTTCATCATATCACCTTTTTCGTGATACTTTTCTTTGTGCCGCATTTGTTGGTCCCTAATATTTATGAGCAACGGCTAATGCTATCGTGCAGTAAGTAGCAGCGCCAGTTTAGGTTTGATATCTCGTCTCACATAGCGTTTCGTGTTTCTTGCCTCTTTGATATTTTCCTGTTCTTTCGCTCACTCAAATTTTAGCGATTTTTTTTTAACGTTTCTAAATATTATCATTTTCCATACCACGTTCCCCTTGAAGATCAGGTAGCAATTTTAATGCATACGCTGACAGGAAAGAACACCTTTTCGTACTCACTGAGCACTGAAACTCTACCCTGTCGCGCGAGACAGAGGGTTGAGGAGATGTTTCACTTCGCAAACGTCCGTCAGGGTAAGTGTGTGAACCTACTGTATGGTCATACTTGCAGAATTAGCCCTCAGCCTCAAGACCTTCGACTTTAATGACCATATCTTCTCCCAAATCAGTGGTATTGCCATGGGAACCAAGAAGGGACCATCCTAATCCTGCGTCCTTATGGAACACCTAGAACACCGCCTATTAACCACTTATACAGGCCCCACACCAGAGCCGTACAAACGATGCATTGATGATGGACTGGGAGCCACATCCATGACAGAACAAGATCTTCATTATTTTCTCAACTTTGCTCAGACCTGCCATCCATCCATCAAACTGACCTACACCATTTCACATTCAGTTAACTTCCTGGATATCACCATCTCCCTCAAAGATGGCCTACTCAAAACCTCCATTTTCTATGAACCTACAGACCTACTTTGATACCTAAACTACACATCTTCCCACCACCCATCCACTAAAGACAGCATTCCATATTCCTCTGTCTACGCTGACTCTGCTCCAAAGAAGAAGAAGATTTCACAGTACAAGCAGCCAAAAACGTCTGAGTTTTTCACCAACCGTGGATGCCTCAGTGTCGTCATTGATGATCCTCTCAGGAGCACCACATCTATATCCAGATCATCCGCTCTACAAACCCAGCCGGAGACAGACAGACCCGCTGCCTACCTCCTCTTGCGTCCACACACTCTCCCCATTTGCAGGATTCTGAAGTCCATCTGGCACAGAGTAGAAAATCACAACCTGCCTTTAAGACCAAACCGATGTTCACTTTCAAACGTGACAAAAAACTTCAAATACCTACTTGTGCGCTCCAAACTCAAGAACGTCTCCATACCTAAACCACCAGGTACTTTCCCCTGCTCAAAAGCCAGTTGCGAAATTTGCCCTCTTACCAAATCAGACACCATTCTACAGGGCCCCAGAGACTCATTCACAATTAAAAACACCTTCTGTCAGAGCCGCAACATTGCATACGCTATCCACTTGCAGTTGTGTGAGAAGATCTATGTAGGTGAGACATCCTGCACACTTGAAACGCGCATCTCTGAAAACCTGGCTGGCATCTGCCACCATCAGCCCAAACCAGTTGCCCTACATTTTACCCACCTCCAACACAACATCAACCACGTCAAAGTCCTGACACTTTGGCGACCACAGAGTGACAACTTGGGGTGCCTGACGCGGGAGTCGCATTTCATTGCGAAACTGGGAACCCTCCATCCTCATGGCATCAACATCTAAAAGTAGTATACACTTAACCACCACCGCAACATCAGCCAGCAGTATCCTCTACCAACACACACACACACACACACACACACACACACACACACACACACACACACACACACACACACACACACACACACACTTCCATACCTCCCACTATTTACTTCACATGTAAGCTACAGCTACCTTCCTTTCCCCTACCCCCCCCCCCCCCCCGGCTCTCTCTCTCCATTTTCTATGTCAATCCACCCCTTACTCATAGACCTATCCTCTGCTTTTCTACACCTGGTTTTCTTTCAACTTGATACACCATCCCCTCCACATGAGTCTCCCTTCCCTCTTTCCTGTGGATCAGTGAAGGTGTGGGTATTTGACCCCCCTTCCCTTTGCTTTTTGTTTGTTTGTTTGTTTTTGTTGTTGTTGTTGTTGTTGTGGGTGGTGGTGGTGGTGGTGGTGGTGGTGGTGGTGTGTGTGTGTGTGTGTGTGTGTGTGTGTGTGTGTGTGGTGTGTGTGTGTGTGTGTGTGTGTATTTTAAAATCCCTCCTTTCCTTCCCTCCGCCCTCATGCCATCAACATCCATCCAAGTTTTGTGTAACTATCCACCGCCGCAACACCAGCCCACTATACATACCCTCCACCTACATACATTCACACTACCATACCCCCTACTATTTACCTCATACACCTTAAAGCTGTCTTCCTGCCCCCTCTCCCTACACGCTCTCCATTCACTACATCAATCTATCCTTTACTCAAATACCTATCCTCTCCCTCTTCTCCATCTTCTTTTCTTCACATTTCATAATTTATCCCTCTGCATGCGTTTCCCTTCCCTCTTCCCTCATTCCTGTGCATTTGTGTGTTTGTAGGTAAAGATGTAGGTATATGAGCCCCCCCCCCCCCCCCCCTTCCCTTTCTTCCGATAGAAATTTTAACCCTTATATTCATTGAACAGTTCCATTTCTTTCATATCAGTATTATCAACATCAACATACTTACACTTATCATAATTAGCATCATTGTGATCATCATCCATCAGTGCTGTTTACATCTCCAATTATACTGTTTGCATGAGTTTCCCTTCCCGCGTCTCTGTACATATGCGCGCGCGCGCGCGCGCGCGCGTGTGTGTGTGTGTGTATGTGTGTGTGTGTGTGTGTGTGTGTGTGTGTGTGTGTGTGTGTGTGTGTGTGTGTGTGTGTGTGTGTGCGTGTGTAAGTATATGAGCTCCCCACCCCCACCACCATCCCCCCCCCCCCTTTTTTTTTTTTTTTCTTTTTTCTTGTTCTAGCAGTAATGATAGCTCTTTACTCATTGATCGCTTCCGTTTTTCTTTCCAACCATTTGTTAGTACCCATCACTACATACAACCACTGTCATTATGATCACTACCGAATAGTTTTGTTTACTTTTTTTTTCTTCTTTCTTTTTTTCTCTTCCTATTTTTCTTATTTTTCCCTTTTTTTTCTTGTTCCAATAGTAATGACAGCCTTTTACTCAATGATCACTTCCATTTCTTTCCAACCATTCTTATCAGTGCCGACATCACTACATATATCCATTATCATTATTATCACCAAACAATAGTTTTGTTTATTTTATACTTTTTCCCCCAAACAGAAGTGTTAACCTTTTCTCGTTTATCATTTCCATTTCTTTTCAACCAGTATTACCGACACCAACATTATTACACCCTATCATATTTAGTATCGTTATCATCATCATCCAACAGTACGTTTACTGTTCCAATAATACTGCTTGCATGAGTTCCCCCCCCCCCCCCCCCCCCCCTTTTTTTTTCCCTTTTCCAATAGTAATGACAGCCCTTTGCTCATTGATCACTTTCATTTCTTTCCAACCATTATTGATCGTACCAGCCTCGCTACACATAACCACTATCATTATGATCACCACCCAGTAGTTTTGTTTACTTTTGATGCATTGATTATTTCTATCCTTGCTACCAATTATTATTATTAACCCACCATTATTACTACCATCACTATCACCATCACACTGTTCAGCAATAGTCTTATTTTCATCTATATATTTTTTAATGTGGTTTTACTATCCTCTCCTCTAACCTTTCTCCTTTTTGCCCTTCTGTGTGTCTTGCCACTATCAATATTAGAGCTATCATCGTCATATTATCCACAAAAAAGTGGTAGTATTCTTCCCCTGATAATTTAGGTGTTTCCATCATCACCACTGTCATCGCTACTATTACTATTGTTATCATGATCATTATTGTCATCATTATTATTACACAAACTCTCATGGTCCCCATCCCGAAGGCCTCGTTTTCATTCAAGACCCATTTTGCGCCGCATATGAGATGATAAGTAATTATTCATTCTTCGCGTTCATTGTCCTAGATGTGTGTTTGTTTTGCCTGAAGAAGACCTAAGACCTATGCATTGTGTTTTGTCCTGTCATCTGTTCGTCTAGTTTGTCCAGCGGAACCAATACTTTTTCTTTTTAAAATCTACTGTACTGGGTCAATAATGATGTGAACTGTCCCTTAGGCTTGTTTGCTCAGAACGTGACTTATCTAGGCTTAAATGAACGCGGACACATGACGACAGCCTAGTTTCTTTATTTCTTTACCTTCACTGGCATAGATCTACATCCATCTCGGCGACTTTGACACACCTCATACCCATAGTTGTGACAAGCGTTTTGATTGACCGAGAGACTGTGGACTGATTCAGCGTGTCTTTTACCCGCCCTGTTTTCGTATCTTCTCTCTCTCTCTCTCTCTCTCTCTCTCTCTCCTCTCTCTCTCTCTCTCTCCTCTCTCTCTCTCTCTCTCTGTGTGTGTGCGCGCGCGCGCGCGCGCGTGTGTGTTTTTGTGTGTGTGTGTGTGTGTGTGTGTGTGTGTGTGTGTGTGTGTGTGTGTGTGTGTGTGTGTGTGTGTGTGTGTGTGAGCGCGCGTTGCGTTTATCTATGTGTCTGTCTCTGTCTTTTGTGTGTCTGTGTGTGTCGCGGGAGTTAGGACCTCGGCTTGTTTGCATATTTGTGTGTACGAACATATGCACATGCACGCATACGTGCGTGCATGTGCGAGCGCGCGCGTCTGT
>JADBJO010021147.1:22500-25000 GCA_016801955.1 Conus betulinus | reverse complement strand
TCTACAATGTTTTTAAAACAGCTTGCTTGAAGATCTAGGGGTCAAAATGCATTGCCTTTATAATACTTGTTCTTCGTTCTTTTCTTAGGACGATCTAGAAACAAAATACTAATGTTCTTGCTGCTTCAACACCTAGCTGCTTGCATTCTCGTTCAAATCTTTCATCACTTCACTGAGAAGTTACAGAGCTGGTTTCCCAAATGAGCTGAGTTTGGTCATTGGCAGACAGAGCCCAACTGACATCAAGCTGCTGTCACAGCTCGGAATGACACCACAACACGTGAGAAATTGGAAGAAATGGGTTACAAGTTCTACACAACAATCGGCAATCAGCATCGTGCTGAACTGAGCGAGTAAAAAACGTGGACCTGTCTCTTTCAAGTGCTACGAAGGATGAAGCCATCAGGAAACCCACTTAAGGCTGAAAAAAAAGTAAACCTGGTCGATCCGAGTCTTCATTCGGAGGTGAAAGGGTTTGGCTTAGTGAAGAGGGGAAAAGGTATTAGGAAAGGGGGGAGAGGATGGAGAGAAGTGGGCAGGGAGTGGGTGAAAAAAAGAGAGAATGAAGATGTCGGCATCATGAAGTCACTCTGGTCAGACCAGTCTGAGCATGGTGAATGTGCTCAGGATAGTTTTACTGCAGGTCAGTGGAAAAGCAGGACTGATAGCTGACCATCAGCAACTACTGCCCAGGTTGACTGTAGCAGGAAAATGTATGGAGAGAGAGAGAGAGAGAGAGAGAGAGAGAGAGAGAGAGCTTTTTGCTGGATGTTGCTATATTTGGCGCATGGGCAATGCACTTGAAGAAGGGGTGTGGGAAATGAGGACGGAGTAATCACAGCTTACTTCTCCTCAGAAAGACTCCTTGTGCCTGCAAACAATTAATGCAAATATCATTAAAACTTTCTCTTTTTTTCCTCGAGAGCATATAGATATTTGCAACATATAGTTGCATCAGCTATTTAAGGTCAACAAGTGTGATGTCAAACATACCATACTGGACTCCAGTTGGCGTTTGAACAATGGAATTTGGCTGCCCATCTGACCATATTGTTGTTCTCGTGGTGTCAGTATTATGTGTCAGCCACTTCAGATGGCTATCACTGTCTGCCATACCACCTTTGCTAGGCATGAAACGTGAACACCGTAGTAAAACCTTATCTTACTTTAATGACGCAAATTCAGACACAGAGAGAGAGACAGACAGACAGAGAGAGAGAGAGAGAGAGAGAGAGAGAGAGAGAGAGAGAGAGAGAGAGACTTGTGTTCTGTTTTTTTACCACAGTTCAGACATTTTCATGTATCTGGTATGATCCCAGTCACGTTGATTCACGCCTTCGGCGTCCAACCCTGAACACTGGCTATCATTCATCTCAGTGAGAACAGGATCAGGCCGTGTAGAATCCGTGCAACACGTGCTTAAAGTGCTTTGTTCTTTTGACGTATGTTCCTCGACAAAAACTGGCCAAGTTTGTACGTTTCTCTGTCAGCTAGCTTCTGTCGTCTTGTTAGACAAACCATAATGAGCAGTCACTGCCAGGTGTACATGGAAACTGACACTGCATGGTCCGATTCACAGATAATATACCTGTTACATGTCAGCGTTGAAGAGACATTTTTCTATTTAGCCTGTTCCTGCTTTTTAGTCTGGCGAATGCTTTTTGTACAGATTTCTAGAGATGTTGCTCTTTTTCTTCATTACTATTTTTGTACTGCCTACGTAGATTTTTATCCATGGATAAAGGGGGAAAAGAGCCTGGAAGAGAAGATAAACTAGCAGGGAAAAGTGAGGGTTATGTGCCTGTTTGAGGGAGGAGGAGGAGGAGGAGGAGGTGGGGGGAGGGCAGTAGAATGACGGAGTAGGGAAGTGTTAAACAAACGGCAGAAGGATGCCAGCTATTGTTCTGGTGCACTCTGAGAACCAACTTCAGATAGAAAGCTGAGGCACTGATGTATGGGAGAGTGAAGAGGTAGCAGTGGTTCGGATGGACGGCTCTGTGAAAGAGCTGTGTTTGCAGACCTGTGGAGAATGACAACAAAGTGTGTGTGTGTGTGTGTGTGTGTGTGTGTGTGTGTGTGTGTGTGTGCGTGTGTGTGTGTGTGTGTGTGTGTGCGCGCGCGCGCAAGCATACATAGGTATGTGCGTGGGCGTGTGTGGGGGCGTGGTTGTACGTGTGTGTGTGTTGCGCGTGTGTGTGCATGCGTGTGTGTGTGTGTGTGTGTGTGTGTGTGTGTGTGTGTGTGTATGCGTGCATGCGTGCGTGCGTGAAAGAGTGCGATTTGTAATAGATTCGGATGCGCCTCCAGTCAGATCTTAATGAGTTTTATCTTGGGAAGGCTGAACAGCAGACAGTCAGACTGACTGATTGCTTGGTAAGTTGATCATCTGGCTGATTGTTTGCTTGCAAAGCTGACTGACTGATACTCAGTTGTCCTCCACTTCAATGGCTGACTGTCTGATTGGCTGACTGAGGGCTGGGTAGCTTGGTGATGCATTGAT
>JADBJO010021147.1:10000-17500 GCA_016801955.1 Conus betulinus | reverse complement strand
TGTGTTCAGCGTGCGTTCGCGCGCGTGTGTGTGTGTGTGTGTTTGTCTGTCTGTCTGTCTGTCTGTTTGTCTGTCAGTCTGTTCTGTCTGTGTGTGTCTGTATGTCTGTGTGTGTCTGTGTCTGTAATTGCGCGCAAGCTTGTTTGTATGCACACACACACAGGGAGAGAGAGAGAGAGAGAGAGAGAGAGAGAGAGAGGAGGAGGGGGGGGGGGAGAAATCTGTCAACAATGAATCAGAGAATCTGCACATTTGAGGTTGGTAAAAAGTCTCTCTCTCCTCTCTTGAATCTCTCTCTCTCTCTCTCTCTCTCTCTCTCTCTCTCTCTCTCTCTCTCTCTCTCTCTCTCTCTCTCTCTCTCTCTGTCTCTGTCTCTGTGTATGTGTGTGTCCAGAGCTATAATTGGTGAAACCCAAACAATGCCGTTGTGGACTGTTTCACAACTGCCCGCTGATTGACGCTGATTGCTTTAGATTAAAAAGAAACATTGCAATAGAAATTGTTTGCTTATAATGACTTCCTAGAAGCATTCGACGTGATTAGCGGTAATTTTCTTTGCTTCTTGTGCTAGAAGATGACACACAAGAATTTTCTTAAAGGTGTCATGAGCATGTGCAATAATGAGAGCGCTGGACGCGGGTGTTAATCAAGAAGAGAGAAGCATGCAGCCGTATTGTGTTGTGTTTAGTCATTAAGGAATTGACTGACGCCATTTCAATGTCTAAATGCGTTGTCGAACAACAGACACTGTAAACGACTATGAAATGGAGCTTTCTCTCTGGATCGACCGGCGCCTTATGATAAAAACATTTTGTTATTGCCATTCAAGGAAGACATTAGCGGCTAGAAAACGATGGGCCTACGATAGGGGATAGCAAATCCGTTGTAAATGTGTATAACTACTTGGCATATATTCTAGGATGAAAATTGATTTTCTTTTTCTTTTTTTTTTTGGTGCATGTAAGATTTGTCAACTTGTTTTGTTGTTTGTCATGCAAAGAAATCAGTTTTAAATTAGCTCCTCGCAAAAAATGTTCTTTATTCCATTGTGTTTTGCAACAAAGATGGTTTGTTTTGAAACCGTGTTCTCCGCAAAGGCATTTATGTAAATAATAATTGTGTTGCTGGATTGCACACATATCACGCGGGACTACTTCCTACGAGAAATGCAAAGTGGAGGCAAATATGGTCACGCCGAATAAACAGTCACAAGTGGAGACAAACTTGGTCATACCTTTTACTAGGAAATACCGGTTGACATTCCTCACAGTCCTGAAAAGAAAAAAAAGAAACGATCATTCGTTCTCAATTATGCATGTGCAGACGATGTCATCACACACACACACACACACACACACACACACACACACACACACACAGAGAGAGAGAGAGAGAGAGAGAGAGAGAGAGAGAGAGAGAGAGAGAGAGAGAGAGAGAGAGAGAGAGAGAGAGAGAGAAGCTTTGCTTCGTATCGGGATGGCTTCGTCAGACTCCATTGCCTTGTTGAATCTGCACCAACAGGACTGTCTGGACCGTATATTGCCGGAAAGGAGGAAATCTTGGTTAAATTTGATCGATGTCAGACAATGTGACCCATGTCAGACAATTTTACCCATGTCAGATAATTTGTCAGATAATTTTCCCATTTAGTCCAACAGCTGTCAGCAACAACCTCTGTGTGTTCCTGGCGAAAATGGCAGGCTTTGTCGTTGTTGGTTTTTGGATGAACACACGTTTTGATTTAAATTTATCTAAGGTCTGCAATTCCATTATTGCTGAACATGTTGTTATGTCATCTTCGTTTTAGTATATAATGCATGTCGTCGAAATGATCGTCATCGTCATCATCATCATCATCGTCGTCGTCATCGTCGTCGTCATTATCATTGCCGTTGTCTTCGTCATCGTCCTATAACAGTAAGATACAGGAGTGATGTGACTAACGCTGAGGTGGTCAAGTATAGACAATGCTGTGTTACCAGTGATATGAAGTTGAATAGAGGAATTGCGTCCATGACATGTGTCATCTAGGACCCCTTGAGTCTGCCTCAAGAATTTCTGCTCTTCGCTGTGCCTTGTAAGATAGCCTTGCTGTAGTTTGAATATCACCCACTCCACCTGCAAGGAAAACCTGTAAGCTTACTGCTACGAGTAAAGATTCTGGTGGCATCGCAAACACACTGAGTTCCAACTTGACATGGTCATTCGTAGTGTATTGACTGTATAATTCAAGCTAAAGCTATGTAACCTTTTCCATGTTCGTACATGTCGTGTTTTTATTCTTGTTCTTCATCAGTGTTCGGATTTCGCACTCATATTGATTGCTTCTGTCGAATTGTGTTAAACTTTCAACAAGACGAGAATGGGTGTCGTCTTTTTTCGAGAGAGAATTCAATAATCTTCATACGCTACCTGCAAAAGATTTAATATTCGCAGTCATGCATCCTCTTCACCTTCCCATTTTCCTCTCTCTTCTACTTTTTTATTTCTTTAACCTTTTATATGAATTTGCAAAGCCATAGCTTTGAAGATGGAGGAATTGTTGGCATGCGCTTATTTTCTCCCATTTCTCATTCGTTGAAAATAAGTGTTTTGGTTAGTAGACATCAAGATGAATGGGGTAATGCAAACAACTGCACAATAGCGATGAGTTTCGACCGCATATCCTTTGTCAAACAGAACAAATAAATGGAATAAACACACACAAACAAAAGTGAGGAACACGTCTGTTTTCCACTAGTGTGAAATAAGCGTGTGGAGAATCATTCCGTTTAACCTGACTGATATCGTTTGATATGCTGTCGTCCGTTCCCTGTAAGATCTTTGATCAGGTAAACAGGTAAGGTAAGGGTCTTGAGGTCTGAATGCTTTTATGTTGTCATTTGTTTGGTCCATTCATTGGGCATCTGAGTTACAGCTTTTGTGGTCTGGATTCAACTCAAGTCTGCAGTCGCTCAGCTTCTGAATACTTGTACATTCACTGGGGAGTTGATGGAGCCGATTTTTCTTCACTAGGAGTTGAAGATAATGGTTTTTCATTGGCAGGTATGGGTGGGTGATCTTGCTTCCAACATCATTTATGGACCAGCTGTCACCGCTCGGAATGAACCCAAGGCACTTTAGAGAAAAATAGGATCAAGGTCAAACGTTCTACATAACAAGCAGCAATCAGAATTGTGCTGAAAGGAGATACACTAGAAGAACTGGACCTGTCCTCTTCAAGTAACGCCAAAGCTTCAGCTGTCAAGAAATCAGCCTTTCACCAAATAGCCTGAAAACTGGAATCGTGGTCTGTTTGTTTCATTTGGTGGTGAAGGGGTTAGGCTGAGTGGCGATGATAACAGTAATAAGAAGGGAGAAGGGATGTAGAGGAGAATGAGGGATGCAGAGAGAGAGAGAGAGAGAGAGAGAGAGAGAGAGAGAGAGAGAGAGAGAGAGAGAGAGAGAGAGAGATGCGGATGCGGATGCGGATAATTTTTTCAAAAAGGCCATAGCCCCTCTTGAAGGGGGTGGTATATACATGCAATGCATGAATTCAAGAATCATACACGTAATGCAACTGAAAGGAGAACAAAATCACATGAATACAAGAAATCGAACATTCAACGCAAAGGAAAGGAGAAGGATTTCAATCACGCACAGCAAATGGAGCGGATTTTGAACGCCTTATACAAATAGATGGCAAATTGTCTTATAACATCTTCGCGAGCAGAAGTGACCAGTAAGATAAGCCTAAATGCAGAAAGGTGTCTATGATATTTTGATGGGATAAAATGGCTTCTAAGTGTTTCCAAGGCGGGACAGCAAAACACAAAATGAACCTCGTTTTCACGAGCCTCTTTACACAAAGGGCAAACAAGTTCAATCTCCCTACACTTTACGATAACGGTATCGATGAACGTTAATATCAGACACTCTAAATCTTGTCATTATGTACTTTAAATGGCAGTCCATTAGTATGGATAAGTAGGCTGGGATGCGATGTTGTGGATTGAGTGTCTATAAATCAAATCTATTACTATCTTGCCATCTATTTGTATAAGGCGTTCAAACTCCGCTTCCATTTGCTGTGCGTGATAGATATCGTTCTCCTTTCCTTTGCGTTGAATGTTCGATTTCTTGTATTCATGTGATTTTGTTTTCCTTTTAGTTGCATTGCGTGTATGATTCTTGAATTCATGCATTGCATGTATATACCACCCCCTTCAAGAGGGGCTATGGCCTTTTTGAATAAATTATCCGCATCACAGAGAGAGAGAGAGAGAGAGAGAGAGAGAGAGAGAGAGAGATGCGAGGTAAAGAAAGTTCTTCCACAAGGTTTTCCAAAAGCTCGATAAATGAATGTGGGGGGAAAAAAAAAAAAAAGGCTTGTGTGTGGAAAAAGAGTCTTTCGTGCTAAACAGTAGTAAGTGAAGTGAGACTTAATTGACTGAAGCTAACTAGCACTCTTTATCACACCTGTATCATTTTGTGTAAAATCTACAGGCTATCAACACAGCTTTTTTTTTTTTTATTAAGATTGGGTCAAAATGCACTGCTTTGGTATTTCATTTCTTCGTTCCTCTCTTACGGTGATCTACACACACAACGTTAATGTTCTTGTTTCAACACCTGTCATCATTGAATCTGTTTTTCAAACTTTTACTCCTTCACTAGGAATTATAAAGTCAGTTCTACCAAAGGCATTGAGTCTTGTCGGACTTTCGTTCCACTCTCCGATATAGAACCGCTGTCACTCCTCGTAATGGCCGCAGTACACTTGAGAGAACGGAAGATGAAACATGTTGAACACAACAAAGAGCAATCAGCATCGTGGTGAGCTGAAACTAGCCTAGAAGTAGTGGACCCGTCCATTTCAAGTGCCATGGCGGATGGATCAGTCAAGATACAGCTTTGGACAGAGCAGATCTAAAAAGGTAAATGTGGTCCATCTGAGTCTTCATTAGAAGGTGAAATGGTTAGGTTTGGTGGAGAGGGCGATTGGTAGTAGGAAAAGGGATGGGGTGGAGTTAAGAGGGGGAGGGGGGGGGATTGAAGTGGGTGAAGAAAGAGAGGTGACCATGTCGGCGCCACCGAGCCGCTCCGTCAGACAGGTCTGAGGGTGGTGAATGTGTTCAGGGTAGTTAACAGGTCAGAGGAAAGGGAGGACTGATGGTTGACCAACTGCAACTGTTGCCCTGATTGCTTCTAACAGCAAAATGTATGGTGACAGTGTATGTGCGCGCGCGCGCGCGCGCGCGCGCGCGCGCGCGTGTGTGTGTGTGTGTGTGTGTGTGGTGTGTGTGCATGCCTGTATGTGTGCATGCCAGTGTGCGTGCATGTGTGTGTATGTGTGTGCATGCATGCATGTATGTGTATTTATGTGTGCGTGCGTGTATGTGCGTGCGTGTGTGTGTGTGTGTGTGTGTGTGTGTGTGCTTTTGCACGTTTCTACGCTTGGAGAGTAGGCGATACAGCTGAAGAAGAAAAGGGGCAGGTGGTGGTGGGGTGATCATACCGTACTTGTTCTCAGATTTAGATTGGCGTGTGCTTGCAAAACATTTGGCTCTGTTTACATGTCTGTGCATGTGCAGATGATATGTCTTGGAAACATTCATTTTTCCCCTGAAGAGCTCACAGACATGTATGAGTTTGAATCACCTTCACCCACACCTCCCTCCCTATCTTCCTCTCCACTCTGAATGCAGACTTAGATCGGCCACGTTTACCTTGTCAGCCTTTGGGCACCGAGTGTGACCTCAAAGGTACCGGATGGGACTTGGGCTGGCACTCAAGATATGAGATTTGGCCCCATCTGAACAAATCTACATTTCAGTTGATTTGTAAGTCTGTCTGTCTGTCTGTCTGTCTCTCTCTCTCTCTCTCTCTCTCTCTCTCTCTCTCTCTCTCTCTCCTCTCCCTCTCTCTCTCTCTCTCACTGAGGGTAGATTTTCGTTTAGAGAAAAAAAAAAAGTTAGGTGAGATTACGTGATACGGCTAACAGGGATGATTATCCAAGGAAACTTAACCTATATAATCAGAACAATACAGCAATATGGGAGCAAAAGAGCATGTCCTTTTCTTCATTTTTTTTCATTTTTCTTTTAATTGCAACCTTCAGTACTCATAAAGGTTAAAGGCACCTTCCATTCATTCAGTCAGTTTTCTGTTGTCTTCAAAAGTATTCAAGAGAGGGAAGGGGGCAGTCAGTACATCATGTGCATTCCTGTAAGTACACCCCAATAAACGTGATTGATCATGTGTGAAGCGTGAGCCGATGTGTTTTTAAGGATGAGCTACGATTATACGCTATGCTGCCACACTTTGCAATTCTCTATCCACCACCAAAAGTAGAAACACCCACAGGGACAGAAGTATTGTTCCCACACGTCGCGCACTACAAGCAGTCTGAGCAAGTCTTTGATAGTGACCTATCAGCCCACGTCTTACCCCTGACCTCTAAACCATTCCGACCACATTCACCACTCCCAGACTGGTCTGACAGGAGTGTCGCCATGGCGCCAAGATCTTCATCTTTCATCCTTCACAATCCTCCAGCTCCTTCCCTTCCATACCCCTCCATCTACCACCACCTATTGCCCTCTCCACTCAGCCAAACCATTTTGCCTCTTGATGAAGTCGCGAAACACACAACATCTCTTTTTTTTTCACGTTGGGTTTATTGAAAGTGGATTTCGTGGCAGTTGAATTATTGGTGGTACTGCAGCGGACAGTGATCTTGTTGTATGTTTGTTCACCATGGTGTGATTGCTGCTTCGTATTGTGTAGGACTTTTGATCAAGATCTCGTCTTTCTGTGAAGTGTAGAGTTAGTTCTATCGTGCTCTCGTTCTTTAAAGTTTTTCATTGGTTTACAACATTATCTACACCCCTATCCTGGCACATCGTTTTCGCTATCGGCAAAGGTGTAGGCCTACAAGTTCTTTCCGGAATATATTATTTCAGACTGCAGAGACGGTCAGGAAGCGTACATTTCTAATTATTCTCTCAGGTTTTTCCCCTGCACAAGACAATATCACGATGGACATTCGCTGTGGGAATGGTAATGGTAGCCATTGTGATTGAGGAATGACCCCAGTCTGCTGTTGATAAGTTACATTCTGGGTAGGTCGATAGGTGAGTGACTGACCGATTTTCGTTTTGGTTGCTAGTTGTTCAGATCGGTGGGCTGGTTGGAAAATGGGCTGATTTACGTTCAAGAGGTCCGATTGTTGATGAACTTGTGACTGACCGACAAACCGACTGATTTTCTGAGTGGTTGATCGATTGACCTACTGACTGGGTAACTTGCTGATTCATTGATGGAGATATTGATGCCTATATTGATTTCTACTTGAATTAAATGCCTGATATTGCTTCATCGATGTCTGTGTCAATGCTATTATCCTTTGGAGTAACCTGACATCGTTTTAGTGTTTGTTTTTTTTTTTGTGAGAACATTTCAGTCTGATCCTGCTCCATGGCTGATCGTGGGGACAAGGGCAGGGGTGGACATTATGCG
>JADBJO010021147.1:0-5000 GCA_016801955.1 Conus betulinus | reverse complement strand
ATTCAGCCTTAATTTATGAATTAGTCTAACAATGTGCCTAGGGCACGATGGTAACGTAGCCACTTCTTTATTAAAATTCTGCTTATGTGTGTACTTTTCCATAATTTGGATTAATTCACAAGAGAACAAATCTAAAGGATCTTTGGTTACATTTTCAGCATTTCTATTTGCTCCTTCTTTTGCAAGGACTGTCTGCTATTTCATTCCACTTTATACCACAGTGAGATGGGACCCAACAAAAATCAATTCTTATACCCAGAGTTATGAAACAATGCAATACATGCTTTATTTCAAAAAGCAAATCTTTTCTAGCTTTGCAGTCCCAAACGCTCTAGTGATTGTAAAACAGATTTGGAATCAACACACAGTAGGATTTTATATAAAGCAATTGGTGTATCATATATGTACATCAAAGCCTTCATTATTGCATATAATTCTGAGGTATAAATTGAAAACCCCTTTCCTAAATGATATGATTTCCTGACATTTAAAGTTGGTATTTATAAGCCAGAACCACTCTCAGAGGATTCCATTACCGACCCATCTGTAAACACTTTAAATGATTGGATTAGATAATCAAAATATCTTCGTATATACTTACATTATGCAGGCATTAATGACAGCGCATGTTTGATATTCAGGGTCAAATACGAAATTGGTTATATCTAGCAACGGCATGCGAAGAATCTTCATTTCAATGTTACTATATTATCCAAAGATAAAATCGAAGCACACAAAGGTAAAGTGATGGGGTATCAAGGAAGCAGAAGAATGAGTATAAAAGGGACGATTACGTGGGAATTGACGAAAAGTAATGAAAATGTGAGGAAAACAAGAAAACGAAGAAGAACAAATGAGTATAATGTAGTTATGATATTATCATGGAAGCGTAAGTGGAGAAATCATAGCGGAGTAATAGGGAAATATGAAAGAATAGTGATGACAATGAGAAAGAGCACTAGGGACACAGAACATGTCTGAAAAGGAAATTAGCATAAGAGTAATGAAACATTTCAAGGACGTTTATAAATGAACTGAACAACGATATATTGAGAAAAAGTGGCGTGGCAGTCCCGTTTTGGAAGAGAAATGAAGAATTCAGAAAGAGCAACACAGATACTGGGGAAGATTTATCCGGATATCAAAGAAGAGCGAAAGAAAGTTCTGTTCAGGAACGGAAAAAAAAAAGAGTTAACGAAGACAAAATGCAATGATAAAAGGGTAAGGGTGGGTGGGGAGAGGGAGAGGGGTGATAAACGAATCGCAGAAAGAGTATAGGTTGACAAAACCTGCACTGGTGCACTCCAAAAGAAAACTTAAGGCAGAAAGTTGTGATGCTGATATATGTGGAAATAAAGAAGTGGTAGTGGTGCCAACAGACGGGCTTAAAGTTGAAAGAAACTGTCTGGACTTTCTTGTGGAGGGGGGATAAACTCGTTTTTCTTTTAACCTGATCAGTAATACTTTGCTTGCAGTCGCACGCGCGAGAACATGCACATGTTCCGTGTGTACAAATTTGCGAATGGTTGTAATCAAAGCCAGACATAACAGGAGCATTTGTTCTCTCTTTAACAGCAATGTAAAATCGGTCTGCTTTTTGCACTCTCCAGTTCTTATAGAACAGGGAGTACTTTAGAATGGGAACGAAGAAATGCTGTGTGTGTGTGTGTGTGTGTGGTGTGTGTGTGTGTGTGTGTGTGTGTGTGTGTGCGTGTGTGTGTGTGTGTCCGTCCGTCCGTCCGTCCGTGGTCAAAGTGTGTTCCACTCGCTCCAGACAAAACTGCCTGGCGATCTTTCTGAAAATTTGTAGGTATGTTCATTATGCGTCACAGATGATGCCGCTACTAACGGCTATAACGGCCCATAATGGTTTTTCTTCTTTTATACAATATCTCAGAAAGTACGAGGCCGATCTTTCTGAAAATTTGTAGGTACGCTCATTATGGGTCATCGATGATGTCCGATGTTTAAGTTTTACCGTTATAGTCGTTACTAACGGCCTATAATGGCTTCCTTCTTTATGGAAAATCTCAGAAAGTTCTTGGCCGATCTTTCTGAAAATTTGTAAGTATGTTCATTACAGGTCACAGATGATGGCCGATGTTTATCAGAATAGCCATTACTAACGGTTACACCCAGCCCAAGACGGGTTTTTCCTCTTCATGGAATATCTCACGCGTACTCAGGATAAATCTGGGAGTACGTTTATGTGCTTTGCATCTTGTTTTTAAACAATGCCAGTTCATATCGTTTGCTTTATGAATGTGAAACTCATGTGTTTGTCCTGAGTAGTGTTGAACGATTTTGTCACCTAAGCAATGTCAAAAATTCATTTTGATTGTCCTCATAGCAATTTCAATTTGCTTGTCATCAGTCCTGTCGATTCGGCTTGTTGTGCTCAGCAATTTCCATTTTACATCATCAAAAAAACCAATCCATGTCTGTTTTTTATTCCAGACTGATCATTATCGATTGAATTTCTTCACGGCTAGCAAAATCAATGCAAGTTGTTGTCATCAAAAAAGTTTCAAATCAGTTTGTCCTGAGGGGTGACTTGTCTGCCCTCAGTAATGTTAGTACTATCAGATATCATCAACAACAAGCATTCATTGTATGTATCCTCAGCGACGTTAGTTTTTATCTGAAAATTGGTACTATTGCATGGAAGGACAAGGGAAACATATTTTTGCAGTATAGGCGTTGAAGATTATTTAATTTTCCGAAGAATGTTGGCATCTCGATATGCCACCCACATTTGTCATTTGCCCGTTTGATCAAACGTATTCCTTAATGGGGAAATAAGTTCCTTACTAAATTCAAAAATTATTTATAGCAAAACAAAAAAGTAAACAGAAAAAAAACAAACAAATAACTTGAGAATGAACTGGAGCTTTTTGTTTATCTTGAAGTGGTTGGAAACATTATTTCTTCCTTTTTGTTTGTTTGTTTTGCTATTTTTTTGCAAACATTGTTTAACGAGAATAATTTGGGTTCATTATTATTATCATACATGTGCGTATGTTTGATAATAATATTTTATTTATCTTCGACAGGTTTTACGTTTAGTGAATTATTCTGCTATAGTTTGTTAATCATGAAACAGATTTATTTGTGTTAGTTTTCATTTTACTCCTGTTGTGGCGACTGGGACAATTTCTTTCCATTTGCGAAACCAGTGTATACATCTACAATGTAAACAACATACATAAAGTCCAGGGAGCACACAATTTTCCCTCACTTTTTCTATTTTTCTTACACAATACGACGACGAAATTTGGCGTGAAGGGGGCTCTTTGTAATATCTAAATGCGACCTTAATCTACCATTGATATGTGACAAGACAGATTAATAGAGCGACACAATCAGGCTCGCTATTTGTTGCATAGTGGTTGGTTGGCTGGCTGTTTTGTGGCATAGGTATCTGCCATTAGCATGTGACAAGATCGATAAATAGATCAACACAATCAGGTTTGCGACTTGGTTGGTTGGCTGGGCTGTTTGGTGGCATAACGAGCTGATTAATGTACGGTTATTGGGTGATAGAGAGGAGACAGATTGACTGACTAATCGATTGACTGATCGATTGAGTGGCTGGGGGCAGCGTGCTGATTCGCTGATGTAGTGAGTGGTGCGTGATATTGTTTTCTGCTTGATTTACGGTTCGTCAGTATTGTGTGTCACGGCAATTCTTCGAAGAAGCGTAACATTGTTTAGGGCTTTCTCACTGTCAAGAATGTATATCGGCTCAGGCCCTTAGGCGGGGGTTGAAATAAGGGAGTGCTGGTGGTTTATGTGTGTAGGTTTATTAGGGCCTGTTGCGTGTGGTTCATCTTTTTTTTACTATCACACAAACCAAATATCCAGTCAGACAGATCTTATTTTCTCGAGGTCCTGCATTCATTATTCAGATTGTCCAGTTATGTGTTCGCAGGTGATAATCTCAGTTTCTCGTGCCTGTTGGGGGTTGCGCTCGTCTTACCTCGTAACAAAAGAGAGTAGCCGGCGATGTAGGTGGAAACATGGGTGGCCAAGATTGACAGCGTGGACGGGCGGAGTGATTCAGTACTCCAATTTGAGATACTTGTTCATTACGAAGAAGGATTGCAGCCCTGCAGATAAAAATTTAATTTCTCAGAGGATTTCCCAGGGGGAGGGGTTAGGCAGGTGCCGCGCTGGTGTAGGGGGTAGAATGTGTTTACTCAGCGATTATCCGTTGTGATCTGTCCCTTGAAAGTGGGTTTCTGAAAAGCTCCACTATCGCTGTGGGTTAATTTTACTATTCCTACACACCAAACCACACCACTTTTCTTCTTGCTGTCTGGAACCCATAAAACTAGTATCAGACACCAACAACCACCAACCGTCCTCCCTTCCACATTTGTTGCGAGTGCTGAGACGACGAAGGAGATAAACAGCTGGGTAATGAGGATTTTTTGATTTTTAAGTGCAGCACTACCTTTTTATTTTTTCCGCGCCGACTTCCAACGCCCACTCCAAGGGTTGTTTTGTGTGCGCGTGTCGCGGTCAGGATGCGTAGCGCTACAATCGATAGGCACCGTCTTTGTCCAGTGCACTACTACCACTCACCTGTGGGCGTTGTTCGCGGCTGGACTGGTGGGTTGTTGGGGGGGGTGGTAGTATAGTGTGTGTGTGTTGAACCGGTGGTATTGACAGGCAAGCAAGAGAGTCAGTTTGCAGATTGATAGGGGGAGGGGGGGTGGGAGTCAGAATGTGTGGACTATGTTAACGCGACGCGCGCGAGCAGACACACACACGACGACACACACACTTCTCGGACTCTGCATCTGTCTGAGTTCATCTTCTCTCTCTGAGAGGCTTGGTGTGCGAGACTCGAGCTTCTTTGCGAGCTCTGCCCTGCTCGGACTTCCAGACGTCTATCACCACGAAACCAGACACACGAGAAGAAGTACAAAACACCAAAAACGAGCGCGTCGGCACGGCCGCAAAGAAGTGACAAGCAGATATTGGTCACTCTGTCG
>JADBJO010021146.1:15551-30075 GCA_016801955.1 Conus betulinus | reverse complement strand
TCCCTACCGTAACACACACATACCAAAAAAAGATCAAACCAATGGTACTCGTAGCGCTCAGTGTCTGAACCAGTGCATGATGGCCAATGTGTAGGTCATACATCTGGCTACAAAAGATCTTCGTAGTAATCGGGTAGCCACGAGAACCTCTCGTTCTTTCCCTCTTCGTCAATTCCTCTTAAATCTTAGTTTTTAAATTGATTGATCCATATATCCTCAAGCTTCAAATCATGCTTAGTGTGGTCTCAAAACTTAGCGAATGTGGGTGTAGCGTATAATGGACTAAACCGCAAGCAGTGACGCTTCCTTGATAAACTAAAACTAAAAACTGAAACTGTTGCTGCTAACTGCTCAATGGCACCCTTTTGAAAAATATTTAAAACATTCCCATTGTACAGATCCGTTTACACTTCTGAGCTCACAGCGTTTGACAATCAAATGGTCTCTAATCTAAATACGTTAAAAAGAAATCTCCATGACTCTCTCTGTTTGCTCTGCGGGCCATTGCTGCTGGCCATAACTAACTCCGAGCATCCCCATTTCCTGAAGTTTTCAACTGCACACCTTTCTTAAATCTGCAGGTTACAACATTGTTTTCGCTCACGGCAATGAGGTGGCTGCCCAGCTTACCAAGATGCCCACATATACATACTAGTGATTCCCTGTCCCTCACCTCCATAGTATTGACCATATCGGGGGGGGGAAGATTCATTCCCCTGTCCCTACCCATGCCCTTCTGGACATGCTCATTTCCACTTAATGACTCGCGCACTAACCCACTGAGCCACAGGGACACCTGATATTTGTAGGAAAGTTAAGCCTTATGAAGTTCACTTTTGTTCCTCCTTGACCAGATCCAACTTGAACACCTCTCTGCCGCTTCTGAGAGCTGTTTCATGAGGCTGTATGCAGACGTTCCCACAAACCCCCTAGCTCCAATTTCTGCAGTGAGGACTTTGACCTGATAGCCTTCTCTCCTCAGGCTGTTTGCCAGATCAGCATACAGCATACTTTTTCAGTCTTGTAGATCTGAGCTGCCTCCATTCTGTTCTCATATGGCACCGTGAGAGCTCGATCATGATCAGCTGCTTGGTTTGACTGAGAGTGTAATACTATGTCTGGTCTCATGCCACTCTTGCTGATAATCTCTGGGTGACTATTCCATTTCTGGGAGGTCTGCTGCTGTGCACTCCCAGTCATCTGCCCCGTCAGCAGACTCTGCCTGCATGTTCCGAGTGGCACTGTTGTTCTTGGCCATGATTCGCTGCCTCCTGCCGTGAAGAATGTTGCGGGTGCTTTTGGAGTCCTGATGATTTTCCCTTTTGTGGTGTTTGGTACTAGCCCCCAGACTACTTGTACAATCTCTTTGAGCACTTGGTTGTGCCTCCATGTGTACCTTCCTTGAGCCAGGGCTACTTTACATGAGCTTAGGACATGCTCCACTGTTTTGTTTTTTCATGGCAAGGGGGCATGAAGGATCGTCGTCTTTTTTTCCCCACTTCACCAGGTTTGCATTTGAAGGCAGAAGGTCATATGCAGATCTGAGAATGAAGCTGATCCTGAGAGGGGCCATGTGCCAAATGTCATTCCAAGTGAGACTTCTTTTTGGAGTGCATTCTCCCACGTTGTCCATTGCCCTTGCTGGCTCTGCTGGACTGCTTTTTGGAGTCTTTTTTGTTTTCTTCTTCTTCTTTTTTCATCATCTCCTGAATCATCATGTCTCTTTTGGCTTTTCCTTTGGCCTTTGACCACCATTCAGTTTTGGTCACCCCCCCAGTCCCCTTTGTCTGTGTGTGTCTGTGTGTGTGTCCTGTTATTTCTCTGATCTTGAGACTTTCTTTTGCAGAATCCATCGCCTCTTGAACTTTCCATTTTCTGCCTGTCTTCAGCTGGGGCTTGATTGCTTCAACCACCTTGTCTCCTGAGTCCTCCAGCATGCTTTGAAGTCTGATCTTCCCTGCTTTATATTCCTCCAGGGATTTTTCAGTGGTAGTTTCAGCTTTGCTTGGCGACAGTATAGCGCTATGTCAGTCAGACAGGGTGGGACACACCAAGCCATTTCCTTGTGAACTTGTTGATTTTGGATTCCATTGCCTCCACTATGCTGGTGCAGATGTCGTATATATCATCAGAGGCCATAGGAGCTTTGGTATCAGCATGAACTGCAGACACCAGACCTTGTATTTTGCCAGGGAGCCCACACTGGTCAATGGTCTCCAAGCCTTCTTCCGACATCTGTTTGGTTTCTTTTTTTGCTCTTCGTGTGTGTTTTTCAGCGTATCATCATACCATCTTCCAAGGCTCTTGACTGGCTCTTCTTCTGTTACTGTTGGAATGGTCTGGTTGGCAACACTGAAGACCACAGATTCGGCCACTTTTTCCTTTCCTCAGTGAGAGACTCCGTGATTTCTTTGGCTTTGAACTTCATTCTGGATGAGGCAACTATGTCGTCCAGCCTCTCCAGCACGTGACGTGTCTCGTCTTCTCTGGATGAAATCACTGTAGTGTCATCCATGAAGGCCTTGAGAGAGGGGGCATCTTGTATCCATCGCCAAGGTCTGTTTGTCTTGCGTTGCTTGTTTGCTGCTTTTTTTCAAGATGACTTCCATTGCCAACACGAACAGTATTGGGGAAATGGCGCAGCCCCATGCAATGCCCACTTCCAAGTTGATCCAATCTGTTGTGTACTCCTTGGTAGAGAACCGCATTGAGAAGCCATTGAAGTACTTCTTGAGCATGTCGCAGATGTTCTTTGGCATGGTACATCTTAAGAGCCAACTGTATCATCTCATGGGTACAGATCCATATGCGTTTTGCCAGGTCGAGCCACACTACGTCCAGGTCTCTCTTTTTCTGTTTTTTTTTTTTCTTTGGATTGCGTCCCAGATCATTGTGGCGTGTTCTACACAGCCAGCCACGCCTGGAATGCCACCTTTCTGGACTGACACATCCAAGTACTTGTTTTCCATGAGGTACTTGGTCAGCCTTGCTGCCATGACAGAGAAGAAGATTTTTTCCCTTCGACGTTCAGTAGTGATATTGGCCTGAACTGGCTGATGTCACTTGAGTTTTTGCTCTTTGGGGGATGTACACACCATCTGCCGTCATCCACTGGCCGCTGATCTTCTGATTTCTCCAAGCTGATCGCAGCAGCCTGTGGAGCCACTCCAGCACCTTGGGACATTTTTCTTGTACAGCTGGTAAGGTATTTCCGTTTGGCCCTGGTGATGATTTGGGCTCTGGCTTTGTCGACCACCTTCTTGATTTCCGCCAACGTTGGAGGCTTGTCATTGAACTGTTCCTCAGGGTTGGTTGGCCACACCAGACCTTGAATGTCGAGTGGTGCTTTGCTCTGTGAGTCAGAGTATGTTTTTTTCTCAGATGCTGCTCAAGAACTCCTTTGTCCACACTTAGGGTCCCAGATTTTTGGCTGCTCGAACAGAGTTCTGGCAAACTGGAAGGGGTCTCTGAAGAAACGCTCTTGTGTCTTCTTCTTTTTTTGCTCTTCTTCCTCTTCCTCGCAGATTCTGCTTTGCTGAGGGCACTGTGTTTTTTTGCTTTCAGGTCTTCCCAGAGTTTTTTCCAAGCTTGTTTTTTTTTCAGCTGGCAGAGCAGTCTTCATTTTGCTTCTTGAGGTTTTTCTTTTTTGGACCCTGATCTTGTCCATCTCTTCTTGGCGTCTGGATTTCTTTGGAGTGTTTTTTCTCTTTGGGTAGTTTTGCTCCATAGGCGTCTCTACATGTGGCATACACAATGTCCCCATATGTGTGGCTAGTTTATGTTCCAGGGTGCTTTTTTCCCTATCAGTGCATCGAGTCTTTGGACAATTTTTTGCATCCAGTTTCTCCCCCATCTTCAGTCTCGTTTGCTCGTGGCAGGCTGAGTTTCAGGCGCCTGGCATCGAGGGCCTGTGCAAATTCCTCATCCGAACCAACAGCGTGGATGTCCTTGGCACTGTGGTTTAAATCCTGGCCTTGGTCTTCCGACGTCTTATCTGCTGATGCAGTGCGCTGCTGCTCATTCAGATGAGTCTTCACACATCCCATCTTTGTTCTGTGGATCTTCATGCCACGGGTGGTAGCGAAACGCTTTCCACAGACACATGGATATTCCATTTGGTCCATGTTCGTAGTCCGTTTGGGATTTGCAGTCGTGATTGGTTGAGCACCGATGGATTCATCATTCTCTCCCCCCCTTTCGGTGAATCCTGGGAGCATCTTTTCTTTTTGTTTTTCGTAGCCACATGTTGAAGGCAAAGTGGGGAGCCAGCCCACAGAGCCCTTGGTTTCTGGTCTTTCCCAGTGTCCTCCGGTCTTTCCCGGACGTCCTCCGGCCTATTCCCGGAAGTCAATGGTTTACCCATGCATCAGTAGAAAGAAACTCGTGGAGAGCGTGGCAGCAGAGAGTCCTCAGAAGAAATCTGTCCGAACTCTGCAGAGATTTGCATTCTGCCACTGTGGCGAATAAAATATTTTGAGCCAGTTACACAGGCGCCATTCTTTTAAACACCACACATGTTTCTAAAAAGTGTGGAAACTCTGTTTTACGTTCCATGTGATGTGCCATTCAGAATAAAACAGTCATGTTTGTTGTAGAGTGTTGGCACTTGCATTTATGTCAGACATAAGCTTCACAGCCAGCTCCTTAAGAAACCTGGTCAGGAATATTCCTCAAATAACTGCCTTTGAGGTCCTGAAGATGATAAACAGTTTTCAGTTATACAAATATTTATGGAAGAAAGCGTTCAAAGCAAACTTTGACGTGTTCTGAAAAATCGTGTGTTTTGATTTGTTTGACACCTAAGTAACGTGAGTGGGTAAATCTCTTTCCGTGAATGTCAGTTTAGTACCTCTCTAGCACACCTTGTGACTTTTCGATGCCAGTGGTACCCCATACACGATACTCGCTGCTGCAATCCCTGAATGCTATGCTATATTGCAATATTTTTCACCCCACACAATTTGATCAATAGTGCTTGCAAACAGTGGTGGTGAAATTGTTGACTGGACCAGTTAACGAAACTTCTTTGTTAGACGGTTTCGTTGAGGGTTATTGGATAAAGATATTAATACTTTCCTTTCTTAATTCTCTGAGTGCTCAAAAAGAACAGTGTTTGCTCAGATGACACAGACTTATTAAAATTTGATGCACTGCAAGTAGTTTAGAGTGTCAATTTTTTTTCGACTGATACATGTTCAAGTAGACTGGAAGGGAAGTAGAGTAGAAAGAAGCTCGTGGAGAGCGTGGCAGCAGAGTCCTCAGAAGAGAAGCCCCCTTCGAGCAAGTGTTTCGGCCCTTATCTCCTGACACTCTAGGGGGGTTGGACCACACTCGGTTCCTGACTCCAGATGTCCCTCTGCTGCCCCCCTTTTTTTCCCCATCTTGAGACGAGCCGTGGTTGGGATTCGAACCCATGCCCCTCTGGACATGCTCATTTTCCACTTAATGACTCGCGCACTAACCACTGAGCCACTGGTCACCTGATATTTGTAGGAAAGTTAAGCCTTATGAAGTTAACTTTTGTTCCTCCTTGACCAGATCCAGCTTAAACACCCCTCTGCTGCTTCTGCCATTGCTTTCAGGGCTCTGTTTTTTCCCTCCCTGCAACTGAGAGCTGTTTCATGAGGCTGTATGCAGACGTTCCTACAAAATCCCTAGCTCCAATTTCTGCAGTGATGACTTTGACCTGATAGCCTCTCTCCTCAGCCTGTTTGCCAGATCAGCATACTTTTCAGTCTTGTAGATTTGAGCTGCCTCATTATGTTCTTATATGGCACCGTGAGCTCGATGATGATCGTTTGCTTGGTTGACTGAGAGTGGACTGGTCTCATGCCACTCTTGCTGATGATCTCTGGGTGACTCTTCCATTCTGGGAGGTCTGCAGTGCACTTCCAGTCATCTGCCCCGTCCAGCAGACTCTGCCTGCATGTTCCGAGTGGCACTGTTGTTCTTGGCCATGATTCGCTGCTTCCTGCCGTGAAGAGTGTTGCAGGTGCTTTTGGAGTCCTGATGTTCCCTTTTGTGGTGTTGGTACTAGCCCAGACTACTTGTACAATCTCTTTGAGCACTTGGTTGTGCTCCCATGTGTAACTTTCTTGAGCCAGGGCTACTTTACATGAGCTTAGAACATCCTCCACTGTTTGTTTTTCATGGCAGAGGGGGCATGAAGGATCGACTGTTTTCCCCCACTTCACCAGGTTTGCATTTGAGGGCAGAAGGTCATATGCAGATCTGAGAATGAAGCTGATCCTGAGAGGGGCCATGTGCCAGATGTCATTCCAAGTGAGATTTCTTTGGAGTGCATTCTCCCACGTTGTCCATTGCCCTTGATGGCTCTGCTGGACTGCTTGATCATCTATCTGATGTCCAAAGTAGTTGACAATTATGTTTTCCAGAGCGTTCGCTGATTCTTTTTTGTCATATATGCAAGATTGCATTGATGCTGTTCTCATTTGAGTCTTGTTGTAAATCTTTAAATCAATTTTATTATTTGCAGTGTATGGTGAAAATGATCTGCACTTGAGAGTCATCAAGCTGCATGAAGCAGAAAAAATGAAAAAAAAGTTCTGACGACGTTGCGTAAGCGATGTGTACATGCCATAAGCTGAGCTGTGTTAAGTGTCTGCTCAGGCAGCTTGAGTTTCCACTGTCATTGCATGCTGTTGTCAGCTCTGACAGCTTTAAGTTTCCACTCTCATTCCCTGCTGTTGTCAGCTCTGACAGCTTTAGGTTTCCACTTCCAGTGCCTGCTGTTGTCAGCTCTGACAGCTGAAAGTTTCCATTCTCATTGCATGCTGTTGTCAGCTCTGACAGCTCTAAGTTTCCATTCTCATTGCATGCTGTTGTCAGCTCTGACAGTTTTAGATTTCCACTTCCAGTGCCTGCTGTTGTCAGCTCTGACAGCTTTATCTTTCCACTCTCATTGCATGCTGTTGTCGGCTCTGACAGCTTCTGTTTCCCCTCTCATTGCATGCTGTTGTCAACTCTGACAGCTCTAAGTTTCCATTCTCATTGCATGCTGTTGTCAGCTCTGACAGCTCTAAGTTTCCATTCTCATTGCATACTGTTGTCAGCTCTGATGGCTGTAAGTTTCCACTCTCATTGCAAGCTGTTGTCAGCTCTGACAGCTCTAAGTTCCATTCTCATTGCATGCTGTTGTCAGCTCTGACAGCTCTAAGTTTCCATTCTCATTGCAAGCTGTTGTCAGCTCTGACAGCTCTAAGTTTCCATTCTCATTGCATGCTGTGTTGTCAGCTCTGATGGCTGTAAGTTTCCACTGTCATTGCCTGCTGTTGTCAGCTCTGACAGCTGTAAGTTTCCACTCTCATTGCATGCATGGTGTTGTCAGCTCTGACAGCTTTAGGTTTCCACTCTCATTGCAAGCTGTTGTCAGCTCTGACAGCTTTAGGTTTCCACTCTCATTGCATACTGTTGTCAGTTGTGACAGCTTTAGGTTTCCACTCTCATTGCATGCTGTTGTCAGCTCGGACAGCGTACGAAGTGCGAAAACTTGCAGGGCTGGTGGCTTATGCCAGTACTCCTCTTGTATACATGGCATCTCTCCTACTGCGTCATTTAGCTGGCTAGCTTTTCAATTGTTTGCAAAGTTCGGATATTGTTGAAATGTTGGCTTTGGTCTTGTTAAAATGGTTTCACACTAGTGTAGTTTGTGGCATGCCCAGTGAAAAGGAAAAGGGAGTACTTGCCGATGACATTGTAATCAGTCAACAGTTGTGAGGAACTGAGTTGTTAGTAAGGAGTGTGTGATTTTGCGTGCCGGAGCACTGGTGCTATCTCATGAAAAATATCAATGGCGAGCTTTATACTGAACATGGCGGGAGACTGAGCCAGCCAGCTACTTTTCTTTAAAGTAGTATACAGAGGCCAATTTCAACTCATTCTTGTGGCTGATGTGGATTGTTAAAGGAGTCGGATCAGGCAACATTAGAATGCGACAACAATCTGTGGTGACCCTCTGTCTGTCTGTCTCTCTCTCTCTCTCTCTCTCTCTCTCTCTCTCTCTCTCTGCGTGCAAGTACATGACGTATTGGTTTTATCAGTGATTATTTTGTGTTTGTTCTGTAGGTTATCTGTTTATATAAAGTTATGACAGTGATCTGTTTGCGGCGCATAGATGTGTTAGTGTTGGTGAAATGAGATATTGCATACTCAGCTAAAGCTAATTTTTCATGACACTAATCATCATCATTAGTAGCAGCAGCAGCAGCAGCAGAAGCAGCAGCAGCAGCATTAGATTAGTATATTGTTCTTGTTGTGTTCGTTATTGTTAATGTTGTATATTCATCATCATCATCATCATCATCATCATCACGACCATTACTATCATTATTGTCACTACCATCCTCCTCCTCCTCCTCCTCCTCCTTATTATTATTATGATTGTAATCATTATTATGATTGCTATATTTTTATCATTATCATTATTCTTATCATTCTTATCATCATCATCATCAGCAGCAGCAGCAGCAGCAGCAGCATTGTTGTTATTATCATAATAATCATTATCATTATCATATTCTTTATTATTATTGTTACTGCTATTATTATTATTATTATTATTATTATTGTTATTGTTATTATTATTATTATTATTGTCATCGTTACTGTTATGTTTGTTGTTATTATGATTGTTATTGTTATCATTATTACTATCATCATTATTGTTGTTATCATCATCATTATTTCTCAATATTATTTTCATTATCACTGTTATTATTAGCCTTACTGTTATTACAATTACTATTATTATCATCATCATCATCATCATCATCATTATCATAATTACTGGCAGATGCAAGAGTGCGGTTAGGTCTTGACTCCTGTTGTAAACAAAGACTTCAGAAGAAGACAGCTGAATGGATGTGAAGAGAGTGGCCACGCCACACACATCACCACATGCATTCCCCTGCACCCCATGCACCACTCTGACAGTTGAATGGATGTGAAGAGAGTGGCCACACCACACACATCACCACGTGCATTCCCCTGCTCACCATGCACCACTCTGACAGTTGAATGGATGTGAAGAGAGTGGCCACGCCACACACATCACCACGTGTATTCCCCTGCTCACCATGCACCACTCTGACAGTTGAATGGATGTGAAGAGAGTGGCCACGCCACACACATCACCACGTGATTCCCCTGCTCACCATGCACCACTCTGACAGTTGAATGGATGTGAAGAGAGTGGCACACCACACACACGCATCACCACAAGCATTCCCCTGCACACCATGCACTCTCTCCCCACTCTGCATACAGTTTGGGGTTGACTTTGATGCGGTGACAGCCCTTGAGGTCAGCTGGGTTATAAAACAACGTGAATTGGACTAAGCTCAATCAATCTGTTGACAGAGAGAGAGGTGATGGGATGGAGAGAGAGAGAGAGAGAGAGAGAGAGAGAGAGAGAGAGAGAATTTGTCATGCTTGTGTATTTGTATTAACGTATATGTATGCATGTAACGCTGAACAATTTTGTGGTGGGGGAAAACAGTGCAGGCTAACAATTCTACTGCATTATATACATGACTTGGCAAAGCTTTGAATAAAAAAGAAAGAAAGGGAAAAAAAGCAAAAAAAAAAAAAAAAAAAAAAAGGAGGGGGGGGGGTGGGGGAGGGGAGAGGGGAAGGGTAGAAGAAACTGAGAAGAGAAGATTAGGAAAATATATCATAAATACAAAACTCTTCACTGGCAGCATGTGGGAACCATCGTAATTCCTCTCGAAGACAGACCTTTTCATAATGCCTGCTCCTAGGCCTTTCGTCCGCTGGATTAGACTCATCAGGGAGACATGGCTATTTGTGTGTCTGTGCTGGCTTGGCGTCAAATAGAAATACACTGCAGTCCATAATTCTGTGGTGTTCTCACCACAAAGAGTTAAAAAAAAAAAAAACAAAACAAAAAAAAAAACGAACAAACAAACAAACAAAAGCAGCCCAAAGCAGCCAGCGAAGGGTAGAAAGTGAAACAAAAAGAATGTGTGGAAAGGAAATAAGTTGCTGAAGAACTATAACCAGTACGTAAATAGTACAAAATGTAGGGAACAATCTTTGAGCCTATGTGTCACACACCCATGTTTGTACACATACACACTTGCACTCACAAACACAGTATGCTTACATCGTATCCAACTCACAATCATTCCATTCACCAAAGGAGCACTATCACCACAAAATTAAGTTTTCTATAAAACGCTCCTTTACCCAATAATAAAGAAAAGGGTCTTAAATCTTCTTTTCACTTCAGTACGTTTTCCAACAATTATTTCTTCTCTTCACAAGATATTTCCCCACATATAAACAATAATACAATATTCAAAGTTTTATCAAGAATCAAACACACACACATATATTACACTATCAGTTCATTATATTAAATAATTGCAGTATAGACAAGTCATCTTCTTGACTTGTCGAGGAGCTTTCGTGCATTGGGCTGTACCACCTCTGGACCACCACAGTCTGGATCCTCACTAGACTGGTACACCTCTAGTCGGGAACACCACTGGACGCTGAGGGATTCTGTAATGAAACCCTAGGTCCAGGGTTAACCTCTAAAATGAATTTTATTTATATTTTCTTTCTCTCTCTCTTTTATTATTCATAGCTCCTTTTTAACTCCTTTTACATTCACTCCAAAATCAAAATAGAATACTCACATGAGTCTTGTTCCACCAAATTATTCCTACCTACAGTTGGGGTACAGGAAGAAATCTTTATACAACAATATTTCATTGATCTATGTTTCAGTTCTTCTTTTTTTTTTCGCGTTCAACGTTCATCTTTCTCATTTTCCCAAATAGCGCAATATCCTCAAATCTTTATAATCATCAAACTTCTGTTATCATTACAATTACACCTTTAATGTAATTGCTTTAACCAGTTTACAACCCCAACTGGTACTCACCTTCTAGGGAATAAGCGACAAGCCTACCCTAGTGGACTTCCAGTCTACATCTACACACTCTATACTTGAGTGAAACTTGCCACGCCAGGCATCTTACACCCACCAAGGGTTAAGCACACCCAAACTAGGGCTGCATCGGACAAACTAGTCCAACCATGTAGCACACCCAACCCAGGGTTGCATAGGACAATCCTAGTCCTGACTATATTAAAACCCACGAGGGTTAAAATTGGACATCATTCTATGTCCGTGTCCAGAGCTCCTCTGAAGTAACAATGATCTTCCTCCCTTCCTCACATTGGGTGAACACACTTCACAATCCACTCAGCGTCCCACTCTTCCACATCACTGATGGTTGCACTCCATGAATACAAAAAAACCATGAAAACCGTAGGTTCCATTCCACAATCGCAAAAAATTACAAAATCTCTTAACACTCTTTTCTTTGACATGAAATTTTTACATTCACATAACACTTTTCCCATTCACATGACACTATGCTTGAGGATCCATTCAAGGTTGCAAGGGAGATCAAAAGATGTGAAACAGTCTGAGTGGTCAGCTCTGCTATTCAAAAACCAAGTCTTGTCACCGGCTAAGAATTGTGTAGAACAACCTTTACTTGGATCTCCTAACAGATGCAATCTCCCACTGATTGACCAAACAATATAATGCTGAACAAAACAATTTAGTAGTGGAGGAAAACCAGTGCAGGCTAACAATTCTTTTGTCATTATATACTTGACTTGGCAAAGATCTGATTAAAAAACGAAAGGGGGAAAAGGAGGGGGGAGGAAAATGAGAACTTAAGATTAGGAAAATATATCATGAATACAAAACTATTCACTGGCAGCATATGGGAACCATCGTAATCCCTCTCGAAGACAGATGGCTGATTGTGTCTGTGCTGGCTTGGCGTCAAATAGAAATGCACCACAGTTCATACTTTTGTAGTGTTCTCGCACAAAGAGTTAAAAAAATCCAAAAGCACCCCAAAGCAGCCAGCGTTTGTATATATATATATATATATATATATATATATATATATATATATATATATATGTGTGTGTGTGTGTGTGTGTGTGTGTGTGTGTGTGTGTGTGTGTGTGCATGTGTGTGTGTGTGTGTGGGAGTGTGGGTTGTGTATGGGTGTGTGTGTAAGAGAGCTAGAGAGAGAGAGAGAGAGAGAGAGAGAGAGAGGCATGTCTTTGTTCAAATCCCACAGGCTATAATAAACCCAATATCACAGAACATGTCCACAGGTGTTGCAACAAAATTCAAATCAATGCCAACCATTCTCAAGACATCGCCAGAGCATTCAACCCAAAATGAATCAATGTATATAATCACCAATACACAGAACATAGTACAACCGAATAGCCAACAAACCAACAAACCAGCAAACAAACACACAAACAGACAAACCTGCAACTGACCTTTTAACTAACTGCACAACACTTCACACCAAAAATGAAATCTTGGGATCCTGTTTTCCATATCCGAGGTTTGATTGAGCCAGTATATGTGGATGATACATATGTTTAGGGTTTTGTTTTACATATTCTCGGGAATGTTTTATAAACTTTTACTAAAGCATGATCAGTTTATGCAAAGCCAGTTATCACAGACCCATCCATGCGATGCGATGAGGATGAACCTGAATACAGCCTCTAATTCTTTACATTCTCAAACACTCTTCAGCCTACAAAGATGTTCATGACCCTCCATATCTATTGTAAATCAAGCCATTTACAATACATAACTCATTAAATGGTCATCATATTTACACATTTATTGATTTCTAATCAAATATTTCTCGCATCAGTCATTCTTAGGTCGTACAACCCAATGTGGTACTTGCAACTAGGATTCTAATCAAACACAAGCTGTTGTCTACTGCAAGAATGCACAACACAAAATTCAACTCAGTCATCACAACAAATGCATCGATAGCAAGTCACAAATCATACATGAATGAAACTAAATGGCAACGCCAAAATCAAGATGTCAGTAATCTCAAAAGTTAGATAAGCCAACAATAGGAAAATTAGCAAGAAAAAGAAGAGGGGGGTGGGGGGATAGAGGGAGAAGCTCTGCACAACAGATGAGCACTGGCACTAGCCACCAAGCACTGCAAGTTTCATACAAGGCGCTATTAGAGAGCTGACAACAAAATGCGATGAGAGTGGAAACGTAAGCTGCCTGCACAGAGGACAAACACAGCTCAGCTTGTGGTTTACACTCATCGCCTATGCAACTTCATCAAAATTGCATCAGGGAACTTCTGTATCTTGTACCCATTATATGTTGTCGTCTTTAAGCGCGTTATTATTATTATTATTATTATCTCTATTATTATTATAATTATTTATTATCATCATCATCATCATCATTACTATTATTATTATTATTATCATCAACATAATCATCATGATTACTTTTATATTACTATTATTGTTGTTGTTGTTGTTGTAATTCTCATTATTGTTTCTTCTGCCTCGTGCTGTTTGATTCTCAACTGTAAAAGATTTCCAGTATACACTGGGTTTCAGTTTTCATTTCCTTTTGTTTTGTTTTTCAGGCTTTTTTTAAACAGACTTAATGATTTGCAACAAGATTTGAATGAGAGCAACAGTTAGACAACCTTGAGTCTGTAACGAACAAAAAAAAAAAAAAATCAGCGAATGCTCTGTTACAATCATTATCACTTACCTTGGTGATCATGGTAAAAATCAAGCATTTCCTCAATCTATTTGAATATGTGTCATAAAGAAAAAAAACACTCTGTACTACACGTGGTGCATCAGAGACAGATTGCTGTTCATTCAGTCTGTGTTGGTATAGCATTTATTGCCCTTTTTGAGTACCCAGATAATAAAGATAGAAAAAAAAATATTAAAATCAACTCCCTTTTACCCCTGAACATAACCATCAAACAAAGACGTTTCATTCACAAGTCTAGTAACCAATTTGACCAACACTATTTGCAACTGTAGCATGTAATATTGGTAAAACTGCACAGTTCTGTGGTCAAAAGTTCTTGATAGAATTGATCAGCAATTTACCAATTTTTTTTCAAATTGGAATAAAAGAGCTTTCTACAAGGAGGGTGGAAATTACTCTGTGGTCCAGACAAGACTATACACTTTCAAAAGATCCCAGATAACACCTTCCTGGGATATGTTTCAGAAGTTTATTATGGATGTCATCAATGCCAGGAGTAGAATAACTACAAGTCTGGTTGGCTGGTTTGAATTACTGGAGTGGAAAGGGCATGTAACATCTCCAATACTGTAAGAGTTGCAAGCAAAGATACTTTTATGAGTTGTTTATGCGTTTGTTTATTCATTTTTTTGTTTGTATGTTGCCATTATTGCTGTTTCCTCAAAAGCAGCAGCTTTACAAACTTTATTTGTTGAAGGCTTTTCTTAAGCAGGAGAGACTGGCACACGTATTGGCAACACGTGTTTTGCCTGTAATCAGAGCATGGAGAAGGAAATTTAAAAACTTTGAAATTCATTACGTCTTTTACACCCACCTTGAGTCCTAAGAATCATTTGTCTTTGGTGAGGCTAAATTTGTTCATAAGGTGTG